>KE152133.1:166381-176555 GCA_000411095.1 Aethionema arabicum | reverse complement strand
TTAAAAACAAGAAAAGACTAGAAAAACGAAGCAAAACATCGACACAAAAACAACCAAAAACGCATTATATCAATATGATATTATATTAAATAATTTCCATTTTTTACTTTTTCAAATAGAATCGATACTAATATATATTAATCTAATTAATGGCATTGACACTTTCTAATGATGTTTTTTTAATAATGGCATTCACATTTTAAAAATAATTATAAACAGTATTCATTAAATACCATTTCAATTTTTAACAGTTTTCACGATCCTAATTTATTTGATTTTAAGAAATTATATCTATTGATAGTAGAAATCAATTTTATTTATTTCTTTTAAAACTATTATTTTGCAAGAAAAATAAATATAGTAAAACTAAAAAAAGTAAATTGTTAATTTAATATTCAAAACTAAATTTAATTAAATATTTTATATTATAATGTAAATAACTATACACTATTTACGGGAAATATAAAATAATTTGATAAATTGTTTGAAGACTTTTGCTTTCATTTTTCAATTTAGTTGAAATCGAGAAATTAAACTTTCAGTTAATTCAGAATCTAAAAGAAATATTTTATTTTAATATTTAGACTTTGAAATTAATAGTTATTTGAAGTTAATAAAAGGATTAAAAAGATATCCGCTCTACCAACTGAGCTAAGGTCGGCTATTGACAATAATTGTGGATGTTTACTTATATATTATATTTTGTTGTGTCTATTGTTATTTTTCTCGGACCCATCTTTTTTAATCATATATTATCTGCATCACATATTTATAATAAAATAAAATATAAAATAATTGTGAAGAAAATTACACATGTACATGAATCATAATTATCATAGGTTATAATAAAATAAAATATACATTTATTTGCACTTGTGGACATTACTCTTTTCCTCATCTATGGAAAAAAAAAACTTTCTAGAATTTTGATCACAGCCGTCCATCTTATATGTCAAATTTATACTTAAAGTCAACGAATAAATTAAAGCCGTTAGATTGAAATCAACGGTCAAGTGTTATCGTTAACATAACTGTAGAAGAACAATGCCACGTAGATTCTTCACCACTCATATATCGGTATAAGATAAAAGTCCGATTCAATTTTTGCCAACTCGGAGAAACCGAGCGATTCTGACTGAGTTATCGCTGAGTCAACTCGGTCATCTCTATAATCTCCTCCATGGCTGCTTCCCTCCACACCTCCATACCTCCGCGTAGCTTCCTTCCTCTCTCTAAATCAATAAAATCACCTCTTAAATCGCTTCCACCGCCTCATCCGTCGAGTATTCAAAAACCCTACCGCACCCAGATTTTCCTGAGAAGCAAACACAGAAATTGGGGATCCTGCGCGGTAATTCGCGATGAAATAGATCTAATTCCAGTGCAGAGTGAAGTTCAGATAGACCAACAGGAAGGAGGTGTAGTGATGGTGAGTGAAACTGTGAGAGATGGGAACGAGGCAGTGGTCGTTGGATTCGGTGCTGCGACGAGCGAGGGACGGTTATCGTTAGAAGGATTTCCTAATTCAGTAGCAGATGTTGGAGATGAGAGACTAAGAGAGAACGAGGAAATGCAAAAGACAATCGATCGAACCATTAACGCCACAATCGTTCTAGCTGCTGGTACTTTCGCCATTACCAAATTGCTCACCATTGATCATGATTATTGGCAGGTAAGCGTACAAAATCGATTGTGAATGCCATGTTCATCACCATGTTAATGATTAAATGTGCCTAATTTGGTGATGGTAATGAGCAAGAACAAGTTCTTCTAATTGTTGCCTATTTGTTTATCAGCTAGTTAGTCATGTGGCCATAGCTTTTAGTATCTCAATTTTAGCTCATACGAACTGATGAAATCACTATGTTATTGCTCGATTTTCTTGAGGACATGGATTGTTTTTGTTGAATGTTCTTGAATCTTTGAGAATGTGTGATGTTTTGTATGGATTCTTGAGACTGTGTGGATGTTCTTGAATGTTTTGAGAGTGTGTAATGCTTTCTATGGAGTCTTGAGACTTTGTTAATGGTTTCTCTCAGGGCTGGACACTCTTTGAAATACTAAGATACGCTCCTCAGCATAACTGGATTGCATACGAAGAAGCATTGAGGACAAATCCAGTTCTAGCCAAAATGGTTATAAGTGGAGTTGTCTACTCTGTAGGAGATTGGATAGCTCAGGTTTGTTTTCCCTCTCCGGATTAAATTTTTCTCAAAGATATGAACGAGTTTGAATCGTTGATAACACAACTCGTTTTAATCCTCTTCAGTGTTATGAAGGCAAACCTTTGTTTGAAATTGACCGAGCAAGAACGTTGAGATCAGGCTTAGTTGGTTTTACTCTTCATGGCTCTTTATCTCATTTCTATTACCAATTCTGTGAAGAACTTTTCCCTTTTCAAGCTTGGTGGGTTGTTCCTGTAAAAGTTGCTTTTGATCAAACCGTATGGTCAGCTATTTGGAACAGTATTTACTTCACAGTTTTAGGTCTCCTCCGTCTTGAATCGCCTATCAACATCTTTAAAGAATTGAAAGCAACATTTTTCCCAATGCTTACAGTAAGAAAATCTTACATATCTTCAACTTACACTAGATTGAAGATGAGACTAACACATACTTGGCTTTTATCTCTCCAGGCAGGTTGGAAACTTTGGCCATTTGCTCATTTGATCACTTATGGTGTAGTACCTGTAGAACAAAGACTCCTTTGGGTTGATTGTGTTGAACTCATCTGGGTCACTATACTCTCAACGTGAGTATCATTCAAAACTAACTAATTTGGGATCAAAATTAGGGTTTTAAGTTTTGTTTCTATGTGATCTTTTTTCAGTTACTCAAATGAGAAATCAGAAGCAAGAATCACAGAGTCTGCCATTGATTCTTCTACAGCCATGGATTCCTCCAAGGTACTAAAAACTTTCACTTTTTGAACCTTTAATTGATCTACAAGAACATGAAATCTAAACACAAAACTCTTTTATTACAGGAATGAGAATCAAAATTGGGGTTTGTATATACAAAATTGAAGCTAAAACAGAGTAATCAAAGATGGAGATTATTACAGAAGAAACAAAGATCTTCAAATGGAGTCTAAATATGTGTAAAATAACCACACAATCTTTAATATTTTTGATAATTGATCCGTAAAAAAGTTTAGATCTTTTATATTCTTTAATAACTTTGAGCAAAACCCAGAAAAAAATTCCGAGAAAATTCAAGCAGATGACATGTTACAGAGACGACTAGGAGTTGGTCGGAAATTCCACCACCGTTGACTAATACGGCGACTTGGTGGCATCAAAGCTCTCTTTAAAATCTCTCTGTTTCCATCACTTGCTCTTCTCATAAGCTTTTCTCTGCTTGGGACCATGTAACCGTGCCGTACACATCTTGCTGAGCCAGGCCGACCGGAGCACGTGCAAGCTAGCCGAGCTCGGAGACTTGACCGGTGACTTCTCCAGGTGTTTTGGGTGGGTTCCGGCGACGGTGGTGGTCTTGTAAACATCTCTAGACCTTCTCTTGAAGGGAATCTTCTTCTTGTAAGCATTTCTCTCTCTATCTCTAGAAAAAAAATTGTGAATTTGAGAAGTTTATTAGTGGGTTTGATCGGAATTTTATAAATTAAAAAACTTTTGAAATTGGGTTTGATTAATTTATAATTTGGAAGAACAGAGGATCGTTGACGTGGTTACTCTAGATTGGTCTGGTTCAAATTTATAAAATATATAAAAAAAAAATTTGATTTTATATTGCTCGAAAATTTGAAGAATAGAATTTACAGATTTTAATTTAATATTTTTTAGGGAATATTAGCAAAAATATGGTTGGCGATGACAAGGAAACTTAGAAAACAATGGACTGACCCCAAACTTATTTGTATTAGCTGTAAAATATATTATGAAATCTTTTTAATGATAATTTATGTTATTTTTGTAAGATTTTTTTGAATCAATCAATTAAATTTTAATATACATGATATTTTATTCTTTATATTTAAATAAAATGAATAAAAATGTAAAAAGAGAATCATATTTATTCTTTGAAGTTTGGGTTTAATAACTTTTTTTATGAAAAGAATTATATTTAATGAGGTCCATGTATATGAGATATGAGATTTTATTATATTGGATATAAAATAGGGTTTTTAGACAACCTGGATATGAAATAGTTGCTAGTTGTTACCCACCTATAAATATATATATATATATATATATATACACACATATTTTTTTCAAAATATATCATAATAATGAATTGTGTTAAAAATTTATCTACCCACCTATAGATAAATTCCAAATAAATAAAGATAGTATATTACTTTATCATAATTTTTATTTTTTGTTAACCACTTGTTTCTCATTACTAATATGTATTTATTTATATATTTATTTATTTATATTCAAAAAATTCACTTATGTCGTAATCAATGTGTCCCACTTTATTTTTTTTAAAGAGCGTTCTTTTTTTTATGACATTTTGAAACGACAAGATTTATTTAATTTTTTTAAGGGGATTTGCAAAAATGACATTTTAATGAGTTTTTTTAGCAAAAATGTCATTTTGGATTCCTAGATGGACAACAATACCCCTTTTATGTCATTTAATTATTAAAATTATTAACCGTATGTAAACTGTATGTAAACCGTATGTAAACTGTATGTAAACCGTATGTAAACTGTATGTAATTGTATGTAAACTGAATGTAAACCGTATGTAAACTGTATGTAAACCGTATGTAAACTGTATGTAAACCGTATGTAAACTGTATGTTAATTATTAGTTTGATTAAAACAAGGGTATTATGGTCTATTCATTTGAAAGGGAATGAAGAGTGAAAAAATGAAAATATAACATTTTGAGATGTCATTTTTGACAATTCCTCTTTTTTTAATTACTATTTTATCTTCCATTAAAATTTATCATTATTCATTCTCTATGATTTTTAATTAACCACATGGATCTATGATTTTTCATCTACCATTCCACACAAATAAGTAATTAATTACATAATTATATTAGTAATATGAAAATGACTTATTAATAAGATAATATCATATACTAATACGGTATTTGTGACCATTACATGCCCATAAATAATTAATATTTATGTAATTTTTTGTTAATTTATATATATATATATATATATTATCAACATGATTACATCATTCTAATAAACTTGTATATATAATATATTAATCCTTTATATATTATTTGAGAAGCGGTTTTAAAAATAATTTTTGTTTGTAAACCGTACCACTAGAAAATTAATCCTTAGAAAAAATATTAGACTATTATTTATTTAAATGTTTATGTTTATCTATAGTATACTATTAATTATTATATTACTTTACATTATATATATTGTGATTAAAACGAATTTATATGGAATACATTTTTTACAAAGTATTAAGGTGGAAATAACTTAACATAGAAATAAATCAATTTAAAAATTATCATAATAAATAAAAAAACACTAAAAACAATTAAAATTTGGAAATAATTTAGTTAAATAGTGATGCAAAATCTTGTTATTAAATAATTTAATAAAAAGAAAAATAGAAAGAAATAAGGGTGAAGTAATGGGCAAGTTTAACCTACAAAAATAAATAAATAATTTCCAAAATTAATCTAAAATTAGATCAACTTTTAATAAAGTTGCTTGGTACTTGTTGAACATAAGAGGAATGTAATTAAACGCATTAATAATTTATTGGTTTAAAGATAATGATTTTCTTTTCATGCTGATGTTGAATAATGAAGTATATGGTCCATTCTTGTCCATCTATTTCAATTATCTTTTTGTTTTATTGTAATTTTCAAAAAAATAAAAAAAATTACAATTAATGTCTTTTATAAAATCAGAATCCACTTTCTAAAATTTAATGGACGAGTTTTTATATTATTTGTTTTCAATTAATTTCTAGACAAAATAAATATTCTAGTTGTATTTTTTTTTTTGTGTTCCATATAGAATATATATACTTGCAAATAAACGTTTGATTATCATTATTCAAATACATTTATAAATTAAAAAGTATAAATATATCATCAGACGAAAGATTCTAGAAAAATGAATATTATTTTATATAAAAAAAAACTAAATCAAAATAAAAAATAGAAATGGAAAAATAGAAATAAACAGACGATGATGCATCGCAATCAGCCATGGATGACCCCTGAATATTTATATAAATAAATATTACATGATTTCATATCATAATATGCATATAAAGTACATATAATATATAATATTTAATATATAATATACAGTATATTATATAAATTAATATATAACTAGCTTTCAAAATCAATTATTGGAATTTTCTTATCCAAAAATTACATGGCATGCTTATCTCGATATCTAATATAAGTTAAAGATGTTTCGAAACTCTATTGGTTTTCACTATTTTTATAATTTCGTTATTAGTAAATATTAAAAAAGTATATATAGAAAAAGTTCACATGATATTATCTTATCTTCATATAAATTTTAATATATAGTTTTAAATAAAACAAAATCCACATTTGAGAATAAAACCTAACTTCTTTTGTTTCTTTGTTTGATTTGGTGGTCAGTCTTTATTAAAATGTTTAATATAATATTCTATATATGTATATAGTCTAAAATTATTAAGAGTAACACAATTATACGTTATTATTAAAAAAGAAAAATAATAATTGAATAAGAATTTGTAATATTTCAACTATATTGTCCATGCTGACGATATATAAAAACTATATATAAATAAATATATTATATAAATAAACCGTTGTATCCATAAATTTATAAGATCCGAACATCTATGTTCTGATAATACTTTCAACTATAATTTTAAAAAGATTATGTTAATAATTGAAAAATTAACAACTAATTCTATCTATTTTTATTGCTATAATTATATCATTTTAATTCTTATAATATTTGTAGTGTTCATATAAATTTGTGTATATGAATACCAGAATACGTAATATTTCTTAAAGTTTTGTTATTAATTAATAAGTAAGCTGATATTATAATTTATATAAATAAACATATGAAAGAAAAATATTAGACAGTAATTTCTACAAACTGTTAATATTTATTTTGTTTATATGCATCAATATATACAATCTACAAACCTTCTAGCAGTATATTAACTATACATTTAGTATAAATAAAAATCAAGAAATAATAAAAATAAAAATTAACCTATGATTTTGTATCTCTATATATTTGCCTCACTTCTCCATCTCTTTAATTTAATTTCGTATAATTTAAACTTTAAATTCCCCCAATCCCTAATTATATATTTTAAAAATTATCTAAAATCTGATCATCCCAATCCAAAAATTGAATTCTATACCTTTCAATTGGACCGATTAAATGTCACTAAACCGGAGAGATGTAAACCGGTTTAAGTATACCAATTTAAACCAGATGACTGATACGTCGTCGTTCTCATCAATCCCTCTCCTAAAATCCCACCTAACGGTGACGCCATTGAAGAAGTAATGTTCGAACATTCACCACCACCACCACCGTCTCCTCCTCCTCCGCCGCCGCCGTTAAACCTCTTTTCCGGCGAATTTTGATCCTCTTGATCTCCAACTACTGGCCAATACGGTGCCGGAATATCCCGTTTTAGATTCGCCATCATTAATTGTTCCGCCGTTGACGCAGAAGACGAAGCAAGATTCATACCGGAGTAATTTGTTCCTCCGCCGTCGTAGATAGCCGCTGGATCGTTATTATCAGAGAAAACACCATACCCGCCAGAAAATCTGGCGGGAAAAAAGTTCAATTTTGAGAAATTGTGTTGCTGAAAACCCGAAATTGACGGCGGAATTTGCCGGAAAATATCATCGTCGATCATCATTAAATCCTTATCTGTGTGTAATCGAGCTGAACTATTGTTCTTCTTGTAGATTCGACACAATACCCAATCATCAAGCTACACACATAAATCAAAATCAAAATTAAAAACCCCTAAAATTCAAATTAAATCGAAACCCTTCAAAATTGAATTTGTCAGCTACACAGAAGACCCCTAAAAATTGAAACTTTAAAGATCAAACACAAAATCAGAAACCCTAAAAACTGAAACTTTAAAATTGGAGTGTTAAATTGATTACCCGGAGAGAGTTTTTCTTGTTAACAAAATCACATCGATGACTGGGTTTATTATCAGCAAGACGATACTCGTGCATAATCCAATCTGATTTAACACCTTTTGGTGGTTTTCCACTGTAAAAAACGAGAGCTTTTTTAACCCCAACTTTTTGATTTCCACCAGAAGATGAAGAAGAAGAAGAAGCAATCACAGGTTTATCAGTTCCTGTCGCTTTCCAATACCCAGAAGTCGCTGCTCTGTTAGGTCTAGCTCCATTTGGGTATTTTCGATCACGAGGACTAAAAAAATACCATTCTTGTTCTCCAAACGAAGCTTTAGCTGTTTCAGAAATCAAAATTAGATTCAAAATTAACAAAAAAAAACCCAGAAAATTTAGGGGTTTTTGTGAATTTCGTACCGGGAAGCTCCCATGGATCGAATTTGTAGAGATCAATATCGGCGATTATGGAGACTGGTAAAGGAACAGAGGCGGCTTTGCGTTTAAGGTAATGAACAACGAGTTCTTCATCGGTTGGGTGAAATCGGAAACCAGGAGGAAGGTTAGGCTGTGACGGCGGACCACCGGATGAATCAGTACTCTCCATAATCTAACGGTGGAAATTAATCTGAGAGATTTTAATTTTTTTTTTTTAATTGAAAAAATGCTTCACACACTAATTCATAGAGTCGGCGTTAAACCATTCTTTTTAAATGGTCTCATAAAACGCCAAACGTGTGGTTTTTTTTTAATTAGTTGGAATCTTTTTTAAAGTATTTTGATAATTAAATTAGTTTATGTAATTTTATAATTTTTTTGGGAGGAAATATAAATATCTTTAAATGCACTTTATAATATACTTTTTTTTTCTATCGTGGACAATTATATAACTTTTTTTTTATGATGCTAATAAATTACCATCGCTATCTAAAGAGAAAAAAAATGATAATAAAAGAATTGTTATTTATTACGTATTTACCTATTTTAGAAATGTAATTTAATATTTTTATATTATACATTTGGTACATTATTACGTGAAAAAAAAAACTATATTAGAAAATAATAGTACCAAAAATAAGTGCATAGTTCAATGGAGTGATTTAATTGGAATTTTATCAAACATGAGGATAAAAAATTCAAAATTATATTTGTTTTTTTCACTAATAAATTACCTACAACTAAAGGGGTTAAATATAAAAAAAATATCCGATATTCTATACATTTGGAAATTAATATAGATTTCGCTGTCTAAATCAATACTGTTTGTAATTATTTTTCAAATGTGAATGCCATTATTGAAAAAACATCATTAGAAAGTGTCAATGCCATTAATTAGAATAATATATGCCCACACACACATATATATATATATATATATATATAGGTCTAGCTAGTAGATTCCTTTTTTTTATATATATAAAAATTGAATTGAAAATGATTGATATCAACATATTCGCGAACCATAATTGTGTAAGTAATTTGCTTTTAGCTTTTTTCATTGTTTAATATTATATATTGTGAAACTCAAAAATTATAATCCGTAAGCGCATATATATATATATATATATATATATATAAAAGGATTTGTAAACAATTCATAATTAATATGAAACACTCACATTTATATTATTCTTTTTCAAGTAAAACTCATTTTATTTTTAGTTTTTTTGTTCATTTTTTATTTGAGAAATTGGTTGTTTTACACATTTAAAAAACATTCTTTAGTTTTTTAGACCCATAGACATTTGGGTTAAGAGAAAGACTAAATTACCCTTTCACACATCTAGTATATTTTTAGTTGACCTAATGGGTTTAGGATTTCGGGTTTAGGGTTTAGGGTTTAGGTTTTAGGGTTTAGGGTTTCATGTTTAGGGTTTCGGGTTTAAGGTTTAGGGTTTAGGGTTTAGGGTTTCGGGTTTCGGGTTTAGGGTTACGCGTTTAGGGTTACGGGTTTAGGGTTTCAGGTTTAGGGTTTAGGGTTTAGGGTTTCGGGTTTAGGGTTTAGGGTTTAGGGTTACGGGTTTAGAGTTTAGGGTTTCAGGTTTAGGGTTTAGGGTTTAAGATTTAGGGTAAATAAATTACAGGGG
>KE152133.1:124551-166295 GCA_000411095.1 Aethionema arabicum | reverse complement strand
CAAACAATGATATATATATATATATATCTATATATTATATATATATATATATTAAAAATATATGAATTTAAAAATTTGAAAGCCGGATATTTAGGATACGGTTTTAATTATTGTTATTATTAATAGTATCAATATAAATAGTCCCATAATTCAGCTAATTTAGTGTGGTTAGGCGACAATTCGACACATATAGAAAGCTTGATTAATCATGTCGAATATGTAAATTACTATTCTAACCAAAGTCAAGTAGGGTAAAATAGTCATTTGGATATAGATAATTGCTTTCTAAAGTATAATTAAGCGTATGGTTAAGAATTAATTACCCCCTTCGAGATAGATCATATAATTAATATTATATATGTATGTATCTATAGTAAATTATAATAACACAAAACTATTATTTAGCTTATTATTGTCTTTAACTCCTATATATATATTATATATAGGACTCAGGGCTGGCTCTAAATTAACGGGAATCTCAAACAAAATATAAAACAAACAAAGATTAATACTTCATATCATCAAAATAAAAAATAGAAGGAATTTTTAAAAAACAAAATATATACAGCGAAACACTACAAAATTTAAAGGTTATAGACCAATGGCATTATGCATATATATAATAAATAAAATTTACTTAATATTTTCTTATCGATTATATTACTTGAATCGGGTAATTCATAAAACCCTAAATAATACGAATTATTAAAATACTATTTCAAAACTATAATTTAAAAAAATATATATATAGATATAATTCAAGTAGCCACCTATGACGTTTAAAAAATTTACATTTTTTTTCTTTCAAAAAAGTAAAAGAAAATGAAGTTCTTATATATTTTTGGTTCAGTTTATAATTTATAGTGTATAATCACAATTACATGTTATTCTCTAAATTATATATATAACAAATAAAAGAGATTGAAGATATAATNNTATATATATATATATATATAGATATTATAACGGTTAAGCTTTACATCCACAACATTAGTTTTCAAATTCTGCATAATAAAAAAAAATGATATACTAAAACACATTTGTTTTGTTTTGTTTATATTTATAGATTTTGTTTTGTGTGGCCATCAATCCATATTCACACTACCGCTAATGTATCGACACGTGTGGCATTAAGTGCGTCACAGATAGACACGTGGCAAGCAAGTACAATGGGACCCATATATTACCACACAACACAAGTGTAACAAAAAAGATGACGTGGAAATGGATGGGAGATGGGGTTTTGGAGAAATTCAAAAAAGCTTTTACGTTTCAAATGTCATCATGTCATGTCAAGTCAATTTATTTATTTTTTCTTATAATTTTTTTTAAATATTGTATTACTCATAATTAATTAAAAAACATGTTTCTTTTAATTTGTCTCCACTCAAAAAATTTAATTAATTACTTCATTGTAAATTGATTACATTTATTTTTAAGAAAAAATATTACCCCCAAGATTTATATATGAACTTGTGCATTAAAAATAGAGTTGAAATTATAAAATAAAGAAATTTAATTATATTACAAAAAAGTTGTTTAATACAAGTAAATACTAGTAATTAATTAGTTAATAATATTTATGTTGTCAAAATTCAAAATTTATGCTTAACGAAAAAATATAAGTACATGATTTAATTACTAGGATTCCCTAATATGTTAGTAGTTAATTGGTCAAATTAAGAGTGATTAAAGTAAAAGATTATTGTTTGGTGATTAGTAAATTAATTAGAGATAAAGTGATGATTATGAAGATGATGTGCATTGTGAATGTGGAGCCCTAATGTTGGTTTTGAGATTCACAATATGTTACAAAAAGTAATCAATCGCTTTTCGTTATTTTTTTTTAAAAATTTTATTTTCAATATATAATGATAATAGGCCTCTAAAATATACTTTTGAATTGAAGCTCAAATTTTGTTTTCAATTTTGTTGTGATTAGTAAAAATATAAATTTTTACATTTTCCATATATCATATAAATAAATATATATCAATCTTATAAATATTTACAATATTTCATTTCTTTTTTTCTCATAAAATAGAATAATTAGAAATCAATTCGGTGAATTTTAAAAATATTCATCTCAAAAGAGAAAAAAAAATCAAAGCTACAAATTTAATAAAAAAAACTAGAAGCTAAACCAAATTCTACAAATAAAGAGCACACAATTATAAATCCTTCAAATTTGAAAGATGAAATCGTATGAAACAAAAACTTAAAACAAAATTTATGTTTTTCTATATAGCATCTCAATTCTAAATAATAACTCGAAAATTAATTACAATTATCACCATTACCTCGACATTAATCTTTAAAATTTTAAAACTAAATGAATATACCCGACAAAAAGATTCGATGCTGTTTACTTCAGTGTAACAAAATGATGTTTTTTCCTTAATCTTGGAGATTTGTCTAAAACGCATGCATCATG
Source organism: Aethionema arabicum (assembly GCA_000411095.1). Lineage (NCBI taxonomy): Eukaryota > Viridiplantae > Streptophyta > Magnoliopsida > Brassicales > Brassicaceae > Aethionema > Aethionema arabicum. The sequence goes on along the minus strand of KE152133.1, from coordinate 163,861 downwards.
CATGATACATACATATATCATAAATACGAATATATGTATAAAAATCGATCTAAACGGTATATAAATTTATTAACCAGTAAATTATCACAACTATAATTTTCTAGACCCTCTTTCATAATAGGCTAAATAAAAATAATGCACATATCTATTATCCATTATTTGTACGTATTTTTCTATTGATTTTCCTTGTGAATTTTCGACATAGTTATAACTTTATTTATTTATTATTTTTTCTAAAAGGAATCAAATTTCAATGCTTTTATTTTTTACTTTTTATACCTTCGTTTCTTAGAGCATGTGATGCTTTAATTTCATTCCATAACTGAAAAAAATCAATAATACCATCATACGAGCTGATCCAAAACGTCGCCGTTTAATACAATAGTATGCATTTTTAATATTTAATTCATACTAAATTATCAAAATGTCATTGTACTACAAAAAAAAGTCAAAAGATTTATTTTTCTAAAACTATGAATATTCATGGGTAAATTCAACTTTAGTTGTGTAAGTACGTGTTAATTTGAGGAAAAAATTACATGTTAGTATAATTCCCTGATTTTAGAAAAAACATTTAATAAAAAAGACAAAATAATTGAAGATTTTAATTAATTACTATTTTTAAATCTCCATGTAGGCGTAGATTATGAGGTCATGCTTATGTATGTATAATGTATTCTTACAGTAATAATGTATACAACTTAATTAATTAATGGAATCCAGAGGGTTTGATTATTACTAATCCTTGTTTTTAATCTTGATTAGGAAAGTGATTAAGGGCCTCTCTTTAATTGTCTGCTTTGACAGAATATGTGATTAGTAAGCTTATCATAAAAAAATTTGTCTTGGTTAAGTGTATTTTTATTTTTATCACAAATGTCATTGTTATATGATTTATATAGATACTCTTTGCTTAATTAATTACCGATTGAACCTAATTCATATGAAATATTTGGCAAATACATTTTTCATGAGTATATATATGGGGGATTTGCATAAATGCCTTCATTCAAGCATCTTTTGCAAAAATGCCCTAATCATGCATTTTTTGCAAAAATGCCTTAACATTATACCCAACATTATAACTGGTATACCCTCACACTTTATGAAAAATTTGGAATAGTATATTCAATTAGGGTATTTTGCATAATTGATTTTTAGAAAATTTTCTCATTCAAACATTTTTTGCAAAAATATTATAGCAATAGATCTAAGGGTATAATTAGTAAATCCTATAAAAATGACACATTTGCAAAAATTGCTTGAATTAGGGCATTTTAGGTAATTTCTCNTAAATATATATATATATATATATATATATATATATAAATCTATATTTTTTTTTGTTATACACTTAATAACCCTATAGTTTAATCAAATAATTTGGGTTGTTGTGTAATAAAACTATTTAATTAAAAGTTATTAAAGTGAATGAATAATAATTAAGTTTAATACCGTTACCCAAAAAAAATTAATTAAGTTAATATAGTTTCAAAGGCACACACACGTGACAAGGACAAACAAAAAAAGGGATTTGTAACCACAGACGTGTTTAAGTGTCAAACAAGTATGCTTACATTGATCCACACGTGTGCAATTTTGCGTACATTCATTCTCACCTATAGATTAAAAAACTACAAGAATAAATAGTCCGGAAAATAAATCTTAAAACTCATCTTCTTACAAATAAAATCTAAACAAAACTATATATGATATATCTTTACACGACGTTTTTTATATGTTTTTACTAATATATAAGTTTAAGTGTTTACATGTATTTTTAATAATCCTTTATTCTTTAAAATTTTCTTTAAATTTGGAAAAAATATGTTTTAATGTTTATTTATTTTTTTTCTTCAAAATAAAATTTTATTATTTATTTATATTTTCTCAAAATTTTGTGTTTTCTTCTTCAAATTTAAGAAATAAAATTTTGAATACGAAATAAAAAAGAAAAAATCCATCTTACAACAAAAAAACTATTAAAATTGTGCTTTTATTTATCTTCATATTTAAATAATTTATTATTTTTGTAAGGAAAAATTTGGGGAAAAAACTATGGAAGTTGGTTTTGCGGTAAGATTTAAAACTTTGTTATATGTATATGCTGAATTTAAAAGTGGGTCCATTTTTGTGTTTAGATATGACACGTGGCTAACTTATGGTCGTGATTTTAGTAAATATCTTTTGGTTCATTGAACCTGTACAAGAGTAAGAGAATTGGGGCTAGTAATTACTAATTACCTCGTACTATTTATATATATTTATTTGGTCCAACAGATTTTGAAGTGTTTAATACTCAATATATACTAAAAACTAGTATTGTTTTTTCTCAGAAGTTTCTTTTAATTGTGGTGAATATTAGCATCAATTACGTTAACTAGTGAAAAATATATAATTTATTGACATTTTTGCTGTTTTTATTAACAATCAACCACGTCGCAAAAAACAATATTAATATAAATTAAGTATAGATTCAATAAACAAAATAAAATAAAACTGTCAAATGAAATAACAATCATTTATTTTAAGATTGTGTGTATATATATTAATATATATATATATATATATATTTAGTTATAAAAAAATTATATGTAATTAGCGATTAAAATATATTTTAAAAATATAAATAAAAAGAAAATGGAATATTTTAATGGGCTTTGCCTACAATTACTCTAGGCCCATTTAAAGATTAACAATTGACTCACTCAAAATAGGACCGAAGCAATTGAATTACCAAAATACCCTTTTGGTTAAACCAAATGATGATTTATAATTTGCTAATCAATTACAAATATAAGAAAAATTGAGTTTTAGGATTTCATAAGATTATAACCAAATGTTTGGAAATTTCACATTTACAAAAAAAAAAATTATCTGCTGATTTTTTTATGAAAGCTTTTATAATAATTTTAGCCACAAGAATTATAATTTTTTTTGATTGTATACTTTTTTTTAATAATAATTATTATGGTCATCAAACTATATATTCTGAAATATGTCTAATAAGATAGCTAAAAATTCAAATGCTAAACTTTTTCGATTTGTTGATAAAATATAAAGTGTAATCATTTTTATTGATAAATAAGAATAAATAAAATTACAAATCCTCAATTCCCCCCTCCCCAAAATCCTCAATTAATCAATAAATAACATTTGTTAAAATAACTAAAAATCAATTAAATAAATACTCTACGATAGTGTGTTTTGAGAGATTTCTTTTTGTTTTAAAATTAATTTGAGTAATTGAATTCAATTTAATGCAATTATTTGTTTTCTTCATCCTCTAATTCCACCAATCTCTCCACCACAACATCCGATGCAATTGTTACAACCTCAGCCAAATTCCTAAAAATATCACAAAAAAAAAAAGTTAAAAAATTATAAATTCAAATAAAATTTAAAAAATACAATATATTAATTAATTATTACCCTTTGCAAGAATCAAATGTTAGTCCAACAATATCTTTAACTTCTTGAAGAGCCCATTTAAATCTTTGAATTTCATCATCAGAACATTGAAATTTATCGATCATAACATCAAGTTGTGACGGTTTAATATCACAAAATATCGGAATTACCCTTTTTCTTGACTCCATTATTAGAGCAAGTTCATGTAAACAAAAATAAGAATCACAATAATTTGGTGAAAAAACAGTAACAGCAACTCTAGAACTAAGAATTGCCCGATTGATATGATCAAAAAGTTTATCTCCTGGCTTCATATTTTTGCTATCAAGAAACGGTCGAATATTTCTTGATTTGAGATTATCGTAAAGTAAAGTTGCGATGTTTCTTTTTGTATCGAGACCTCGATGATTTATGAAAACATCGTGGAGAATTTGTGGTTTGATTGATGAAGATTGAGATGAAGAATTTGAAAGAATTAAATCGAGGAATAATTTGTTGTTTTGATGAATTGTTTTTGATTGTTTCATGAAATTGAAAACCCTAGAAATCATTGTTAGGTTTTTTTCTTTTTTCTTTTTTTGGGGGTGAGATTTTGATGATGTTATAGGTTATGATATTGTGTATATGTGAGATTATGTATGTGTGTATATATAGGAATTTGAAGTATAAAAAATGGGATTGAATGGTGGATTTTGAACAATACTCGAGGAATGTTTACTAAACGTCAATTTGCCGCGTCGAGAAATATATTTTTCATTATTATTATTATTTTTTTACCCGTAATATATTTCTCATTATTGTTTTATATTAATATTTAGATTATAGTAGTCTTTTTAAAATAATATATTAAAATAACTAATATGTACAAGCTTTTACTATAATAAGTTCGATAGAGAATATATATTAAAATAATTAATGGGTATTATATTATGTTTTGATATACTATTTTTTAGTATGAGTATATAAAATTAATTTTTATTTTTTGTTGCCGTTTTGGTTTTTAAGTCAATAGTTATGTGTATATATATTGTCTTTAATTTAGTTGAGTTACTACCCAAATTTTTTTTTAAAAATTATTTACACTTCATTTAGTTTCTTAGGAATAATATTGTACATAAATTGGAATTGTTATGATATATATAATGTCGATGTATTAATACAATATAGTTTCTTAAACCAATATTTATGTAATTTTTGTTGAGATTAATAAATTATACTCTTAAAGGAAAATAAAATAAAACTATTGAGAAAACTATATATGTTAATAACAAAATTTATAATGTATTAAGAAAAAATAGGTATGTATATATGTGTTTCTAATTTCTAGAAATTAATTAATCTTCATTTAGTCTCGATTTAAACTGATGTTTAGGATTTTTTTTCTTATAATATTGGAAATGTTATTATATATAATGGGTAAGTTTTAATACAATATAGATTTCAATCAACATTTATGCAATTTTTAAATTAATAAATTATATTCTACACAGAAACTTAAAATATTAAAAAAAACTATATATGTTAATAAAAAACCAACTTTTTTGTAAAATGAAAAGTAAAAATTTTAAACCGAAAATAGATTACGTACTCCTTTTTTTAACGATTGTATAATATAACATGAGAAGATTTGTATTAGTAAATTTGGGTGAATTAATTTTAAGTTATAGTATTTCTTTATTTTAGAAATTAATTAAAGTATAATTAAAAGGAAAGTATTTCAGTTTTATGTTGAATATAATATTTGAAGAATAAAAAAGGTAACAAGAATAAAAAAATGTAACAATGTTAGTCATTCAAATGAATTTGACCATTTCCCGTCAAAGAAGCTATTAACGTTTTTGACATTTCTTTTATTCCCATGTCCTAGTACAATATTTAATAATCACAATTATTTATTTTATTTTATTTTTTGTTGTCTTGAAGTATAAATAGAAAATAATTTATTTCTTTTTAGAGGAATAATATAACTTAATTTTGTAGTATCTTTTATTGGTATTTGGTAAATAATTTTAAACACATATCTTAACATATATAATTTTAAAGCTGATTTATTAAAAAGTTAAACAGTTCTATTTTAAGTTGATTTTACAAATTTACACACGTTAAAAACACTAACTATTCATAAAATAATTTTTAATCAAATTCCCTCTCCCTAATTTTTTTCTAATTATATAAAAATTTCAAATAAGTATATTAAATTTTAGTGAGACATGACAAACAAAAGTTACAAAACAAACAAGTTAAACAGTTCAATGTATAATCAAATGACACAAACAAAAATTAATTTAATCAAATCACTTATTATTTTATTTAAACGAAACCTAAATTTTAAATTTGTACTGCCTACCATTCACATGTAACCTTATTACATCTCATTAATCTAATATAGTCCCATAAATATCTTTATTAATTTTGTAGGAATTAAATTATTTGTATGTGGTGAAAAAACTTAAAATGTAAAGGAGTTTTTAAATTTTAAATCTTTCATAACTAGATTTAAGCGAAAAAAATTGAAAATTAAACTTCATAGCCAATCAAAAAGTGGATTGTATTTTTTAGTTTAATTGAAGAATCAATGTTGAATTTTATGTTTAAAGTTTGATTTCGATCTAAAAAAATATTTACCAAAGTTCAAAATTTAAACTTAAGAAAATCCAGTTATCAAAATTTAAGTAAAAAAAAACTATAGTTATAGCTCATAATTAGTTTCACCAATTGAAAATAGTTGAGAATTTAAATTATAGTAATATTTTTTTTGTTTCGTAAACCTACAAATACAATATAATTAAATTATATATATATTTGCATAAGGTTTTGTTATTATCAATTTTGAAATAAGTCAAGCGACAAAAAGGTCACAAACTTTCCACAAGAACGCTGAAAAGATTAAGTCAAAGAAACGACAAGAATATATATATATATGTATTTCTTCTACTGACTACAAATAAATTAATTACAATTTTTAAAATTTATTTATTTTTAGCATAGAACTTGAGACAATTACATGCCTATTGATTTTGATGTTTTTCACGAATTCAAAACATGTGGACCAAATCTTGTCTACTTCTATTTTGACTTGAATTTATAAAGAATACACATCCTTACGAAAAGAAACATGGTACAAAATTATAATTATGATTTATTTGAAAATTATAAAAATCTCCAATCTGTAAATTTTAGCATTAGTTTGTAGTAATATAGTTCTTTAAATAATAAAAAACTCTTATATTTATAAAAGTTTAATCGAGTTATATATTTAAAATTCCCCTACTAAAGATGTATACGGCCCACTTCTTGTGGTCCATTTTCATAATGGGCGGGTAATGAATTTCCAGTAGTCCATTTCTAAGTATTAATCAGATGTGAAAAAAAAAATATTAATCACAGGTGTAATTAGCTGAAACAAAAATCATAGTTGTAATTACAAAAAATAGTTGAGTCCAATTATAGTTAATTAAACATTATTAGCTTATGACTAATTTAATTACTAAATTGACCATGTGATCATCTGATATAGATTTGACCAAGATCTCTAAGCGTTGACTTACCTTTAGTCCAACGGATCATGACGTGGCCTCATATGATTGGTTTAGGCTGCATACAGTTCGGCTAGAGAGAGAGAGAGAGAAAGAAAGGGCCCACCAAATCCGGAATTAACCGGTTTCCGGTATAGCAAATTGTCCATCTCCATCAGATCAGCCGTTAGATCTAAGCATTAAATTTTGACTTTATGAAGACCGTAACTCTATTTACGTTTTAATTAATTAAATATTTTAGTTGTTTTAAGGGGGAAATTAGTTTAAAATATGAAAAATTATTTACTTTAATTATGAAATAAGTTATGATCTCTTTAATTATACCAGACTATAAAGCAAAGGTGTACCATGTGAAAGAGTTATATAATTATTAATACTATTAACATTATATAAAAAATTTTAAAATACAAATTTTTATTTTCTGGTTTAATTAATAAATGAGCAGTCTCTAGATTTTGGAGGTCACAAGTCTCTTGACATCGTCTTCTATTTTAGCAAACGGCACAGCTTCTGAGGAGAGAGAAAGCTCTGAGAACACAACAATGGCTTCCAAGCTCCTCATCATCATTGTCTTCATTCTAGATCTAATCGCTGTTGGATTAGCCATTGCTGCTGAACAAAGAAGAAGTGTTGTAAGTCTTTCTCTCTCATACTTTGACCAGATCTGATTCTTCTGCACCTTACTTACATTATCCAAATCAAACCAGATCTTAATGTCTGAACAGAAACCTAAGACCAGATCTTAATCTGAAACTAATTCGGTTTCTTTGCAGGGTACTCCTGTCCCAGACAAGGAGAAAGAGTATCAATACTGTGTCTACGATTCAGACATTGCTACAAGCTATGGAGCTGGTGCATTTGCGCTTCTCTTAACTAGCCAAGTCTTGATCATGGTGGCTAGCCGGTGCTTCTGTTGTGGCAAAGCTCTTAGCGCAGGTGGCTCAAGAGCTTGTGCCATTATACTCTTCTTTATCTGCTGGTAAAATCACCAATTAAACATTTTTCAAAACTCTGAATTATATATATAACATATGATGTAGAGAGTTTCATGAAATTAACCTTTTTTTTTTGCAGGGTGTTTTTCCTTATTGCTGAGATATGTTTACTTGCTGGATCAGTGAGAAATGCATATCATACTAAGTATAGAACGAGGTGGAACATTGATAATCCTCCAAGCTGTGAAGTTATACGTAAAGGAGTGTTTGCAGCTGGTGCAGCTTTCACGCTTTTCACCGCCATTGTTTCTCAGTTCTACTACATTTGCTACTCTCGTGCCCGGGAAGATTACAGGAGCCCACCTTTTTAATCTGGTGATAAGAAACGTTAAAAAACATTGATGAGTTTGTGTATTATCCTGTCACTGATCAATAGGAAAAAACATTTGAGATTGGATTGCTTTGATTTGGTTTTGTTGTTGTGTAATGTATAAATATATAATAGAGAGATATGTGTTTTGTTACCTTGAGGTTATCTTAGAGTTCATATCCTGGAAACTTAGCTTGAGAAGGTTCAGTCATGTCTAGAAACATGTAAGCCATTCCTCCAAGACCTTCAAAGAGTGAGAATGGTCGATCTCCTTTGTGTATTTTACCTTCTGAGATTAGTTTCTCTGATTTATCTAGTAGAAATGAAGCGAAAGCTTTTGCTCGGTATAAGTATTCTGGTTTTTCGGTTAACCGGTAAAGAGAAAGAAACACATATGTGTTTCCGCTGATACCGTGACAGATTCCTACTCGTTTAAGGAGTCCACGGTTCCATACCACTTCTCCTGCCTCCATTGCTGCCTCTACAAATTCTCTTGTTTCGAAGACCTGAGATTTATCTAGACATGAGCTTTGTACTGTAGTTAACTGATGACTGATAAGTGATAACAGTGATCTATGATATCGTACCTGAGCTGCTTTTACAAGTGTGAGAGCAATACCAGGAGCTCCATGACACCAGTGAACGAGGCGGTCTGAGTTGCTTCCTTCGCTGGATAGGTAATTTCCGCTGGGGAAACGATTTTGAATCATATAGCTTAGTGTGTCTTTGACGTCTTGGATTTCATCTGGTTTAAGTTCCATATGCATCAGGACATAGATGATCCCGGCTAAACCATGGGCAGCACCCCAGTACTTCTTCCCATGCCACTCAAACATCAACGGGCAGCTTTGTCTTTTCCCTAGTTCTCTTCCTGCCTTGATGATTTCCTCAACCACAGATCTCTGGGGACATAGCAAATTTAAATGGTCACACGCTCATGTTGAATCTTATAGAGCCAAATACACTTAGTTACCATTCTTGCAGATGATATGGGTTTGTTTAAGAACAAGCATGCCCATAAGTATCCAGCTTTCCCATATAGTAACTCGTTGGGCAAATCACTCGGAAGCTGAATCTGTTAAAACAATCAAGTTGCAAAGCTCGAGCTAAGTACCAATCAAGCTTCAAAAGCCTGTTTACACTTTCGAAAGAAAATCCACAATACCTCTTGGAAACGGGATAAGTAACGATCCAGTAACTGGTTATCACCTAAATGTTTTGCTGCAACAGCACCAAGAGCACAAACACCAGAATGTCCACATATGAATGTCACACGCCTGATATAAACCACACACATCATGTGTTTATTATCATCACTATATTCTCTTATTTTGGTTTGTTTTCAAGAACAAGACAAAGGCCCTTACCCAGAATCTCTTGAAGCCACATCACAAGCTTCCACAACCTCTGAGCATAGCTTCAGATCATCTTTATTTCTGGTGATCTGATAAACTTTGAATAAGAGATAAGCTGTCCCGAGAGCTCCGGTATACAGATTATAGTCTCGAACACGTTTTCCACTTCGTTCCCATGTTTCCAACACTACCTGAAGCAATATCCATTAAACACTCCAATCAAATTCGCCATGAACAAGAGAGAAAACATATTCGTTTCATCAAACTTGTTCAAATTGATGATCGAGTGCAATTCAATCTCTTCAGTTACTATAAATCACTAAATCGATGATCAAAACAGATACTCATCAACTTCCAAAATCTTAAAAACGTTATCGAATTGGAAAAGTGAGTTACTGTATCTTTGAGGCTTAAAGCATATCGCTGAATCTTATCGGAGAATAATCTGTACGGAAGCGAGAGAAGATTCATCAACGAGTCTTTAGCTCCGGATACACCTTCCACTTTTCCGGCTTCTTCCGGTACAAACTCCGGCATCTCATTCATGAAGAAACGTTCCCCCATTTCTCTCTCTACGCGGTTGCAATGAAGACTCCACCGATCACAGAAGGCAGAAAAAACCAGAATTCAATAGGCTTAATAGTTAGGCCCAATAACGGCCCAGCCCATTTTCATCATCTTCTTACTTCTGACTTAAATCTCTGCGCTAAAACCCTAAAGAAAAGTTTGTATTTTTTTCTCAAAATCTCTGAACATCAATGGCGAAGAAACGGAAGCACGTGGAGATTGAAGCTCCAGCTCCGTTGAAGAATAACGAACAATCTGCTGCAGAAAGACCGAAAAGAACTCTATTAGGCTGGAAAAATAAGAATGAAGAAACTGAGAAATCTAAACCCTCGTCTTCATCTATATTCAGGAATAAAGAGAAGGTTTTAGTCACCTGCTCCCGTCGAATCAGTTTCAGGTGAGTTCAATTTTCGAATTTCCTTCGCTTTTTTGCTGTTTAATTTACCTGGGCATCATCTAATTTTAACGAATTTGGTTTGTTTGAAGGTATCGGCATCTAATGTTGAACATGGTGTCTCTTTTACCTCACTGTAAGAAAGATAGTAAAGTAGAAGCTAAGAGTAGCAAAGGAGCAACTTTAAACGAGCTTGTTGAACTCAAAGGATCTTCTTCTTGTTTATTTTTCGAGGTAAAGTAATCTCTGAAGTTAGTTTTGCTCCATTATATCATCTTTAGGACTACTCAGAAGTTAGAATTAGGTTACAGGATTCACATGAACAATGAAATCTCCCTCTTATACATAAATCTTAAGCAATAGATCGCTTTTGGATTTCTTGATTGATTTGTATTTACTTGGTTTTCAATCTTCAGTGTAGGAAACATAAAGATCTTTACTTATGGATGGTCAAATCACCTAGTGGACCTTCTGTAAAGTTCTTGGTTAATGCTGGTAATGTCTTTTAGCTACACAACTTAGTCACAGATTAGAACAGATTTGTGTCTTGTTCTTTAACTGATCTGTGCTTCCAATGGCTTCCTCTTTGAAGTGCATACAATGGAAGAGCTGAAACTTACCGGAAATCATCTAAAAGGATCACGTCCACTTTTAACTTTCTCATCTAATTTTGATAAAGATGTGCACTGGAAGCTCTTAAAGGAGATGCTTACACAGGTTATTACCAGAGTTATAGATGTTTTACTGGTTCTTTGACTTCCAAATTCTGATTAGTTTTGATTTCTTTTTTCTCAGATCTTTGGAATTCCTAAAGAACACAGGAAATCTAAGCCTTATCATGACCATGTATTTGTTTTCTCCATTGTTGATGCTCATATTTGGTTCCGAAATTACCAGGTTAGTTAAAGAACTCAAATCCTCTCTTTTGTTTTCCAGTTTGGGACTTTACTGTGTTCTCTTTTGCTGCAGATTTCAGTTCCTCACAATGAATCAGACAAAATTGCAAGAGGTGGCTTGGATAAAATGACACTTGTTGAGGTTTGTAAACAGATATTTGAACTTATAACATCTTAGCTTCTAGTTTTGGATTATTGAAACAAGTAAATTGATTACAGGTTGGTCCAAGATTCTGTCTGAATCCAATCAAGATCTTTGGAGGCAGCTTTGGAGGACCAACACTTTATGAAAACCCATTCTATGTATCTCCAAACCAGGTATAAACTTAAACCCTAAACAATATCTCTGCAACTTGATCTCAAAAGCTTTAAACTTCATATGAATCTTTAAACTTTACTCTCTTATGTCTTTATAGATTCGAGCACTTGAGAAAAGAAACAAAGCTGGGAAATTCGCCAAGAAAATCAAAGCAAAAACAAGAAAAAAGATGCATGAACTCTCAAATCCTTTAGAAGCTGATGAATTTGCAGATATGTGGAAAGATGAATAATAGGTTAAAATCACATTTTTGTTGGTTACTCTTTTTATATTTATTATTGCCTCAAACATTTCAAACTATACACAAACAGAGAAATCAAATTAAAGAACACAACAAAGATCTTTTAACTTAAATTAGATAAAGACCAATTAGCTTCACTTCCTCTTCTTGGAATACTATTAATCTTTGAACAAACATCAACTTTAAAGTTAGCTCCACATAGAACTCCTTCACTGTCTATTCTTGGCATTGCCTTCATCTTGTTCTTTGGATGCTCAAAGTTCAAAAGTCCAGATTCACTATGAAACATACATCCTGCAAAATCAAGAAGTTTCAGTTTCAAATCTGTTCATCTCTAACAACAATGGCGGATTAGGGTTTGGTGAATTACCAGTTGGGAAAGGAGCAAAGGATTTAGCACATCCTTGTTTAATGATCTTGATATCATCAGACATTACAACAGATCCATCAGCAGCTATTCCCCAATACAAACTCTCTAATCCATCAGAACCCTAAAATTCAAAATCAAGAATCAGAAACTGATCTTTTGATGTCAAAATCTGAAATTGAAAGTGGAATTTGTGAGATTTTGTACCGAAGCTGCGAAGACAGAGGAAGTTTGAGTATCGTAGACAACAAAAGCAAAGCTTCCATCAAAACCTCTAAGAACTTGATCTGCTGGATATGGACCACGATCACGAAGTGTTTTATAAGCTTCGATTACAAACATGGCTTCATTTGAATTCTTTCCAGATAATCCGTACTGTTTGTTCAATGTACAGAGATTATTCAATGTCCCAAGAAACACACAGTAGATTCCATTGATTCCACAAAATACCCTGTAAAATTAAACCCAAAACAACCACAAAAGATTCAAACTTTAGATAAATAATTAAAACATTCGATCAAAAGACTAAATTTTTTGATAAATCAAAGAGAATGTTAAAGATTTTGTGAGATTTTAACCTTTGACGATTGGAGCTATCAGGACGAGCGAAAGCTAAAACAGCTGAGTCACCGAATTTCATGGAGAAAGCGGTGTTGGGGTGATCGGAGAGGAAATCGAAGAGAGTTTCGCCGGGAAGTTTATGGGTTTTACCGGAAAATTGAGACGCCGGGCTATTAAGTTCTTCCGGTGGATGAGCAAAAGCTTTTTGAAATATAGCCAACATTTTGAAATTGTTTGAAAATGTGATTTGTTTTTTTTGTTCTGATTTGTGTGATTTGTTGTGAAGAGTGGATTTATAGGTTTTTTTTATAAAGATTTTAGATTTTTGCTAAAAATATTTAAAGCAGGATTCAACGTGATGATGACTGTGTTTTGGATAAGACTTTGTTGCAGATCTCGATGTGTTCTTATCCATTGTTACCTTTTTTAGATGCTCTCTCTATATTTAACTGTAAATTTTAGAAATTCCTTATGTAACAGAAACATAAATTTAAAGGAAACGAGATAAAACAGAATAATTTTTTTTATATATATATAAGAGAAATGAGACAAAAATGTTAAAAAAAACAATGCGGGAAAAATATTTAAATCGGCTTTATTTATTTTCTTAAACATTTTTAAATAAATAATTATTAAAAAAAAGGTAAAAAAGTTGCAATTATTTAATAAATATTGAGCAAATGGCATCGAATATTAAGTATTTTATTATCGTAGATATTAATATATGAAAAATGTTATTATTCAACTCAATCTAATTAGTGAACAAAGGGTTTAAAAAACGTGTTCACCCAATTCCGTGAGAAGAGAATGTTTAAAAAAGGGACTAAAATTTTAAATATCGTACATATTTTTATATAAAAAATGTTAATATTGTAAGAAATATATTATTTTATTTTCTTTTCTAATTATGTAGATTTATAGTTTCCATTTTCTATTAGAGTAATGTTATTTCATAATATATTTAATAACCAATTAAATGGAAATAATTAAGTTAATTTCTAATTAATCATATTTTGATGGACATTGAGAGTAAAACTAAAAGAAAGAATTATGTTATTTCTCCGATTATAAATACATGTCTTTAGTCTATCGTAAATGTAAGTTCTAAATACACAACAAAAATAATTTTTATAGCTATGGAGAGAAACCTAATTCATCTCAGAGATTCGGCTTTCCATCTTCTTCTAAATACCCAGAGGTAATTCGACAATCTTCTAGATGTTTAAAAGTTTTAGTGTTCATGTAAAATTATGCTTATAACTATTTTAACTGAATCTAATTAATGAAGTGAATTCATAGAAAACAATATGTTATTTAAAGGTTTGTAAAAAAGTATTTCAAAATAATAATTTAACATAAGTTCTTACGAAATTGGAATTTTTAACACATGGGCCGAACCATAAATAGGCCAATATTAGTTACAGCCCATTATAAGTTGAAGTCTATGGTAAATTAAAGCCCATTTGTGAAAGTCAAAGCCCATTGTGAAAGTCAAAGCCTATCATAAGAGAAAGGCGAGATTGTGAACGGAAACCCTAGCAAAATCTTTCATCTCACTCTCTTTTCTTCCTCCTTCCGACATTAACGCAGAAATGGTGAAGGTGAAGAAGGAGAGATCCGAGAGGAAAGCCAATGTTTCTGGCAAACCAAAGCATTCGCTTGATGCGAATCGCTCCGATGGGAAGAAGAAAACCACCGAAGGCCGTACCGCCGCCACAGTTCGTCGGCTTAAGATGTACAACACTAGACCTAAGCGAAACACTGGTGGTAAAATCCTTAGCAATGAGTTCCAATCAAAGGAATTGCCGAATACGCGAATTCAACCTGATCGGAGATGGTTTGGTGCGTTTTTTTTATGAGTTGTTTGTGTGTGTTGGTTATATTCGATTTGGATTTGTGAAAATTCGCAGCTGATTCTTATGGGATTTGTCGATGTATTTTATAGGGAACACTCGTGTTGTGAATCAGAAAGAGCTTGAATATTTCAGGGAAGAGTTGGAGAGTAGAATGTCGAATAATTATAACGTGATTATAAAGGAGAAGAAGTTGCCCTTATCTCTGTTAACTGAGCGTCAAAAGGTAATATGGTTTAGGGTTTAGGGTTTAATAAGACTGTTGAGTGCTCAAAACTTGGTCTAAAGTGGTTATGGTGTTTCTTTATAGAATTCAAGAGTTCATCTTCTTGAAATGGAACCTTTTCAAGATGCTTTTGGACGGAAATCAAAAAGGAAGCGGCCGAAGCTTCAGGCCTCTGATTATGAGGCTTTGATGAAGAAAGCCAATGAGTCTCAAGGTAAATTGATTTCTCGAGCTTGTTGTGTACAAAGTAATGAATTGAACTACACATGTGATTCATTGAAACTTTTTTGTACAATTTTGTAAGATGCATACGAGGAGAAGCATGGAGCTGCTCCCCCTGATGAAACAGGAGAAGAAGAGGATGGATTTAGAGACCTTGTTAGACATACAATGTTTGAGAAAGGTCAGAGCAAGCGTATATGGGGTGAGCTTTACAAAGTCATTGATTCCTCTGACGTTGTTGTGCAGGTAAGTTTCTATTCAAGAACTGAGTTAATGAAGGAAGGAGACGTGTTTATATCATAGCTTTACTTATATATTCGTGCAACAGGTTTTAGATGCTAGGGATCCACAAGGTACTAGGTGTTATCATTTAGAAAAAACTTTGAAAGAGCATCACAAGCATAAGCACATGATTCTCTTGTTGAACAAGGTTAGTTCTTTATCATCTTTGGAAACTCAGCTAAGCTAAGTTAGTTATTCCTATTGTGAAATTTGCTGAGTATTGTGTGTCTCTCTGTGTTCTATGAAGTGTGATCTTGTACCGGCTTGGGCTACAAAAGGATGGTTAAGAGTATTATCAAAGGAATATCCAACTCTAGCTTTCCATGCAAGTGTTAACAAATCATTTGGGAAGGTATTTCATCGACTAAACAATGCTCTTGATCGCCTCTGTAACCTTGATTTCTGTTTGATTCTGTTCTCTGAACGATTGTTTGATTTTTCAGGGGTCTCTTCTTTCAGTGCTGAGACAGTTTGCTCGTTTGAAAAGTGACAAGCAAGCCATATCTGTCGGATTTGTTGGGTATCCTAACGTTGGGAAGTCTTCAGTGATCAACACATTGCGTACGAAAAACGTATGATCTTCATTGCTCATTTCTTGATTCAAGAATCTGCATAATTGAACCTTGGATTGGTAATTGAACCTTGAATCTCTCCTTTAGGTTTGCAAAGTCGCTCCAATTCCTGGTGAAACTAAGGTTTGGCAATACATCACACTCACCAAGAGAATATTCCTAATCGATTGTCCTGGAGTTGTATACCAAAGCCGTGATAGTGAAACAGACATCGTCCTCAAAGGAGTGGTATGTGTTTTCCTACATCAATATCTCCACATTTTAGGGTTCATGTCCCCACATCATCTTACACATTCACATGTTTTGATTCAGGTACGGGTTACAAACCTAGAAGATGCATCTGAACACATCGGAGAAGTTCTTAGACGTGTTAAAAAAGAACACTTGCAAAGAGCCTATAAAATAAAGGACTGGTAAGTGAAATCAAAACACTTCTCATCTTCTTCATGCTCATCTTCCAGAACACAAAGTGATTAATCTCCGGTTTGGTTAATTTACAGGGAGGATGATCATGACTTTCTACTTCAGTTATGCAAAGCATCTGGAAAACTGTTACGAGGCGGAGAGCCTGATTTGATGACCGGAGCTAAAATGATCCTCCATGACTGGCAAAGAGGTCGTATACCATTCTTTGTCCCACCTCCGAAACTAGATGACGTGGCTTCATCTTCTACAGTACCTGGTATAGATGAGGAAGCCATTGGAGATAACAGTCAAGCAGCTTCTGCTTTGAAAGCAATTGCAGGAATCATGTCTTCTCAACAACAGAAAACTGTTCCTGTCCAAAGAGATTTCTTTGACGAGAAAGAGCTCAAGGATGGTGAAGCAAAGGAGTCAACGAAAACTGACGATGAAAATGGAACTGATTTAGAGAATGATGAAGACTCAGAGGCTGAAACTGGAGATGAAAGTGATGAAAACGACGACGTAGCTTCAGAAACTGATGGGGAAGACGAAGACGAAGATGAAGATGAAGATGAGAAGAAGTAAGTTGATGTTATGCTTCAGCAATGATTTTGATGGACACAAGAAACTAAATTTTTCAATTAATATATTATAATGAAAAACAAAGTTATAATGTTTCTTTTTCCTCGTTTCCAAATTTAGAATAAACACAGGAGACAAGAGAATACATTGTTTGTTCACGTAATGATGTATTAATCATATCTTATAAGAATCAATATTCATTATATAATATAACTAATCATATAATTAGCTGTCTTATTTTTATATCAGTGGATCGTATATATAAAACTAGTTATTCAAATGTTTTTGTTATTGAATTGAAGAAATATATATATAATACACTTTGAATATTTAAATAGTTTTTTTTTGTGATTTGCAAAACGACTTTAAAAGATTTTTCTCTCCTAATGAGAAAAAGTCAATGGTTTATTTCAACATTTTTATTGATATTATATTAAATATTAATACACAATTTAAATATACTTTATTTATTTTAGATAAAACAAATCCATTTCATTTTAACCAATTTCATCAAATAAACCAATTCACAAAAAAAAAACCAATTCAAAATCTTTTTTTTAACATTATATTAATCAACTTCATTTTTTTCAAAATTTAGCTTGAATACACAAATTAGGGCCCACAAATTATCTTTATTTGAATCACTATTATTTATAGGGTCCCTTAGTTATAACTTATATCTACGACGAAATGAAAGATGGATTTTTCTTAAATCGATTAATTTTTTTCTGTCTATCTACACAAATTTTTTATTTAATAAACAATAAATTAATATAATTAAAAAACTTTATATTAGTCTTTTTTTTAAATCTTCTTTGTTTAAGCAGTAATTAACAAAATCAACACAACACTTTATTACAAAATTAGATACAAAGGTTTAATAACAAACAAACTTTTAAGACATTTATTTCGCAAAACATAAACATAAACACAAACACAACACACAAAGATAAGATATATATATATATATCTTCGTCAAACATTTACATATAATAATTTGACATATATTAATCAACTTCATTTTTTCAAAATTTAGCTTGAATACACAAATTAGGTTCACTATTATTTATATCTACGACGAAATGAAAGATGGATTTTTCTTAAATCAATTAATTTTTTTCTCTCTATCTACACAAAATTTTTATTTAATAAACAATAAATTAATATAATTAAAAAAAAACGTTCTATTT
This sequence comes from Aethionema arabicum, assembly GCA_000411095.1. NCBI lineage: Eukaryota > Viridiplantae > Streptophyta > Magnoliopsida > Brassicales > Brassicaceae > Aethionema > Aethionema arabicum. The sequence continues at coordinate 145,577 of KE152133.1, read as the reverse complement.
AGTCTCTCTTTTTTCTTTTTAAATCTTCTTTGTTTACGCAGTAATTAACAAAATCAACAAAACACTTTATTTCAAAAGGTTTATTAACAAACAAACAACATTTATTTCCCAAAACATAAACACAAACACAACACAACACACAAACATACATACATATATATATATATCTAACAACATTTATATATAATAATTAGAGATATATTTTTCGACGAGTTCCTTCAAGTCGGAAAAGCTAACAAAACCATTGAGTCTCTCAACTTCTTCACCATTTTTAATGATTAGAATGGTTGGGAAAGTGTAGACTTTGGTAAGTTTTGGTATGTAAGTGTCTTCTCCATAATCCAAAGAAACGCTATAGAAATTAAAACGCCCTTTAAACTTATAAGACAAAGCGTTGACATTTGAGTAGACTATATTTGAGAGTTGCATGTATTCTGATCCGAAAAAAACCATTACAGGAACTGAAGACTTTAACACTTTTGTCTCCCAATCTTCTTTTCCACTGATATCCTCTACAATACATATAATTTAACATAAAATAATTTTAATAATTAATACAATACATACATCAGTAATATACATATATATATATATATATATATATATATAAGAAATATGATTTTTTTTATTTGAATATATACTTGCTACTAGAACATTTAAGAATATGATATAATTACACTATTTCTATATTTTAAATAATTATTAAACTAAAAAAACTAAGTAGAGATAAAATCGTACAAAAAAACAAGAATTAAAAGCTTTTCCACATTAAAATACATATTTAATATGTTTTTTTTTCTAAATATGAAATTATTTGGTGATGCGGGTAAAATAATAAAATCAATCACATAACAAAAAAAAATATACTCAAATAGTTTTTTTTAATTAAAACAATTGAGATTGAGATGATAACAAGTAAAATAGGGATAAAATTACTGAAATATATATGCTGGTTTTAAATATGGTATATTATAAAAAAATAATTTGTTTAATCAAACATTTAATATTAGAAAATAGAATATGATGAAAGGGAGAAAATAGTAATTACCTAGACTATTGGAAACGTGGATATGATTAGATGATGATGATGATGGTGATGATGATGAAGTTTCGATGATCAAATTCAAATCATTACCATCTGATGAACATTTCCCAAAACTAAACCCTAAACTTACAATGCACGTTACCGTTATTACCAAACCGATCAAACCCTTTTGCTCCATTGATCTTAATTTCTCTTTTTCTCTCTCTACTTTATTTTTTTTTGTGTGTATTTGTTCTTTACAAAAGCCAGGATTTATATGCATTTTTTAAGTTAAAAACAATATTTACCATTATTTTTACTGTAATCTTAACAAAATTATAGCCACAAATTTTAAAATTATTAAATATCATAAGTTATTTCTTTGGGAAACACAAAAAAAAAAATTCGATAACATTTTTTATTTTTGTCTTCGTATTTAATAAATTTTATATTTTTGAAAAATAACATTAAAAAAAATATCGTATAATTTAAATAAAAAAATATTATACTCTTTAGAAAAAGAGTGAAAAAAATTACAAATAAAGATTACTAAATCAATTTTACTCGAGTAAATTTATTTTTCTTCTAAATAAAAAAAATTAAATAAATAATTATTTTTGTACAAAAAAAAAGAAATGATTTACACTTACCAACATCTAAAATCTGTGTCAATTCATAGACTCTGTTCCTTATCTTCTTGTGACTTGGGACTTGTGAATTCTGATGCAAATAACTTAAATTCGTGTTCGTGTCATTTCTTCACCAAACGTAACTATCTCTATCTTTTGCCAACGCATATATTTAAGCACGCATTTCCTAAATACAATTATTTTATCAAAAACTATATAAATTTTTTTTCAAAAAATTACGATTTCAAAATAAAAGAGCCTTAAAAATAATTTTTATAACAATACGTTCATAAACTTTTTAAAATAATATTTTAAGTCAATTTTTTCATAAATTTTTAACATACATTATGCATAACAAAACATCGAACATTGTATTACATTAAAATAAAAATTATGGTTTCTTCGTATATTGATTTTTTTTTACACCTAAAAGAGTTAACTCACACAGAAGAACACAAACCAAATTCCACAAACCAGAAATAACCAAATACATTAACATCTATACCAAATCTGGTTTAAACCAAGATTTTAACCGGTTTTCAAATCTCACATATAGTTGGTCCGAAATTTAAACAGATTACAAACCTAATAATCCAAAATTTCATTGTTGATTTAACCATGAGAATGAACCAAATTAAAGTTCATTAATTATTATCATATACTTTTAAAGACATAACATAACATAACGAAACCACTACAAATAGTTTATTACAGATACAACCATTTATTTATTTCAAAACAAACATAAACATAAACATAAACATACCAACAAACATAAACATAAACATAAAATTAGAAAATAAACATAAACATAAAGACATTTTGGGGTTTTCACAAATTTTGAAGTACAAGTCCTTTTAAAGTTCCATGAGATGCAAATCCAATGACTTGATCAACTTTGACACCATCTTTAAAGACAAGTGTTGTCGGAACAATCTTTACACCATATGTTGATGCGATTTCTCCATCGTCATCAAAGTCAATTTTGTAGAATTTGAAACCTCCGGCGAATTCCAAAGCGAGTTCGTCAAGGAATGCGTTCATGGTAAAGCATGATCCACACCAAGAAGATCGAAACATAATCATTACTGGTTTTGATGATTCGATCACTAAAGATTGCCACTCCGATCTAGAAATAGTTGGTATTAAAATATCTATATCCAGTGGCGAAGCCAGAAAAATAAATTAAAGTGGATCGTAACCATTTTTCATTGTTAAAATAATAGTATAAACTTGGTTACAAAAATTTATGGAGGTTAATATTTATTTTCAATCTATGTCAAATTTACATATCGTGTAAAATTAAAGTCAATTTTAATTTTTGTTGCGAAACCCGTATTTTTTTTTGCGAAATAATCTTTGGGTTTTGTTTTTTTTTTTGTGAAAAAAACCTTTGGAAAGCAAATTTTAATTTTCTTGTTTTTTTTGGTAACCTTAATTTTATTGTTTAAACGCGTCATATTTTTTAATTAGAGATTAACGTGATTTAACGCTTAATTTAATAGATGATTGTTTTTGCTAAAAATATAAAGTCCAGTGGTTTTTTATAGATTAGTTCTCCGGAGTTTGTTTTATCATAATATAGAGTTTTTTTGGCTGTCATCCTTATATATATTATCGTAGTTAAAATTTGTATCTTTTACGATTTGGTAAGAGAATATACCCCAAACTATTATATATTATGGTAGTAATCTGTATATTTAAGGTAAGAGAATATACCCCAAACTATTAAAAATGATTTTCAAACCATTAATTTTGATAATATCATTTTTTTAAATTTAAATTAAACTTTAAACATAAAATTAGAATATTACCCAACCTATTAAAAATGATTTTTAAAACATAAATTTTGATAATCAGATTTTTTTTTTAATTGAAATTAAACTTTAAACATAAAATTAAATGTTAATCTCAAATTATATTCCAATTTTTTTAATATATACATATTTTGATAGACTAGAACGATATGTTATATGATATTATTTCCATTCTTGATAGATATTTGATTAAATGTTATTAGAAAACAATAATAATGTCATATATCTTTAAAAAAAAAGTTATTAGAATTTACCTTTAAAATCATTATTAGGTAACGACGACGATACATAACTTTTGATGAGAGCATCTGATGAACACATCCCAACATTAAACCCTAAACTCACAAAATATATTATTATTAATACCAAAGTATGCATAATCTTTTTCTCCATTGATTAATTTCAGGTGTGTATTTTGTTATGTATAATCCAGATTAAAAGTCGATTTATATAAGCAATTTTTAGGTTAATGGTTGGTCACCATTAACATCAATAAAATGATAAAATATATATTACAATATCTCAACTGCTACTTAATTCTTAATTAATTAAATAAATCTTATGCTTGATTAATGATGATTCATTGATCTTATCTATGACACATATATTATCAGAATCAATATTAATTATATTTTAACAAATCACATTCTTAATTAGCTGTCCTGTATTATACTATCATATAAAAGTCTTTAAATATATATACACATTGAACATTGATATATTTTTGTATATAGTAGTGATTTGTTAAGATACTTATATATTTTTTGTTCACAATTAGTGAGACTTAAATTTTTTTTCTTCCAAAATTAGAAAAACAACGTTTTAATGATTTAACAAATACAACATAACTAAACGTTCAATTCATCTAAAAATTAAACAACAATTAAAATACGTTCATGAACTTTTTTTTTAAATTGAATTTTGAAAAAAAATATGTGAAAGTCAATACTTTCTTAAAATTTTACTAGATATATGCATAACAAAAACACCAAATACATCATATTACATTAAACGTAACTATCGTTACCTTTCGCCAACGCATATATTTAAGCACGCTAATCCTAAATACAATTATTTTATCAAAACTTTTTTTTTTCTTTCACAAAATTACGATTTCGAAATAAAAGAGTTAAAACCTTAAAAAAATAATTTTTATAACAATACGTTCATAAAATTTTTTAAATAATATATTAAGTCAAGTTTTTTCATAAAATTTTAACATACATTATGCATAACAAAACATCGAACATTATCTTACATTAAAATAAAAATTATGATTAATTTCTTCGTATATTGAATTTTTTTTTACACCCAAAAGAGTTAAAAAAAAAAGAAGTTAACTCACAAAACAACACAAACCAAATTCCACAAACCACAAATAACCAAATACATTAACATCTATACCAAATCCGGTTTAAACCAAAATCCCAACATTTTAACCGGTTTTCAAATCTCACATATAGTTGGTCCGAAATTTAAACAGATTACAAACCTAATGGTCCAAAATTCCATTGTTGATTTTTTTTCTCCCTCTATTCCATTGTTGATTTAACCATTGAGAATGAACTCAATTAAAGTTCAATTAATTATTTATTATTATTATCATATATATTTTTAAGGAAATAACAAAACAAAAATCACTCCAAATAGTTAATTAAAGATACAAACATTTATTTCGAAACAAACATAATAAACATATAAAGATACGAAGAAACATAAGTAGACATTATTGTGTTTCACAAATGTCTAAATACAAGTGTTTTTAATGTTCCATAAGATACAAATCCAACGATTTGTTCTACTGTGAAACCATCTTTAAAGACAAAAGTGGTCGGAACAGAGCGTAAACCATATTTAAATGCGATTACAGGATCGGCATCAATGTCAAGTTTGTAGAATTTGAAATCTCCGGCGAATTCTAAGGCTAATTCGTCAAGAAATGGGTACATCGCAGTGCATAGTCGGCACGAAGATGCTCGGAACAGAACCATTACTGCTTCTGTCGATTTCATCACCAAAGAGTCCCAGTCCGACTCAGAAATCGTTGGTACTAGAATATCTATACATACACATTTCATTATCAAATCATTATATAATGAATTTTTTTAATCATAAATTACTTTTTAGAAAAATCACCTAAAATATCATAATTCATGAGACTTTTGCAAATTTGTCTTAATGTGTGAGGATATACTACGTTTAGATTTAGTGTTTAAACATTTTTGAAAAAATGCTTGAATTGATACATTTTTGAAAATTCCCTACTGATTTTTTTAAAATTGAAACTAAACATTGAGAATTAATTTGGAAACTTTTGGACTTTGTTTTTTCTGCAAAAAAACACATTGATTCTGTTTTCTTGACAAAAAAAATCTCTTCCGTTAAATTTAAACGTTAAGTTTTAGGTTTTTTCCACCAAATATATTTTCCATAGTTTTTTTCGCAAAAAAATACAAAATCCAAAAAGAAATTCAGCAAATTTTAAATTCCAAGGTTTTTTTTTTTTTTTATCAATTTTCAAACACGAACATGACCGATGTATAACACATATATTAAACATAAACAAGATTCAAATCATATATATATACCTTTAAAATCATTAGGCAACGATGATGATGTGGCGACGGAAGTGTTGATGAGAGCATCTGATGAACAAATCCCAACATTAAACCCTAAACTTGCAAAATACATTACTATCATTACCAAACTATGCATAACTCTTTTCTCCATTGATGCCAACTATCTCAAATATATTAATTTGGTTTCAGATGTGTTTTTTTGTTATGTAAAATCCAGATTAATTAAAAGTCAATCTATATAAGCAATTTTAAGGTTAATGATTATCATCATCAACATCAACAAATGACTAAAGTATTACAAATCTCTCAACTACTACTTATTAATTGATTAAATAAATCTAATCATTAATTAATGATGATTCTTTGATGTTATCTATGACATATTTTGGAGATCTGAATCAATATTAATTGTATATATATTATCTTTATCTTATTAATTATATCAATTTGCAGCGAGATTTTATTATAAAAAACTTTACTTGTCTTTTCAGTTTCTGAATAATTATATAAATCTACCAATAAATTAATATACACGTTTTAGAATTGTATTATATATTTTACTTATTTTAGTAATATATGCAATAATTTCAAAAAATAATTTTTTTTATGAAATGAAGTTATATCAAAACGAGTGGAATTAGTGTTCACGACCTTAAACAAGATATTTCTATTTTTAAGTCATTTTTCTTTAATTAAAAAGAAATCAGAATATATTTCTTTTTTTTTATTTCGACATAATATTAGTATGTATATATTCTCAATACAAATTTAAAATAAACTCAGATTTAATCCGTTTGAGTAAAATTCTTTCACTAAAATAAAATCGTAATCCTTTATCTCTTGCACTTCAATGACAAGATTCTGTATTTGCAGGATTTTCTAGGTTACGATAGGTTTCTTTCTCGCATTAAAGATTCAATCTTTTCAACATCTTCTGGTGTATCAACTCCATGAGCTTCATGATCCACTTTTATAACCTGTAATTAACCTTAATTAGCCTTAATTCCAGTGAGTTTAGTAAGTAAAAAGATAGAGAAAGATCTTGAAACCTTCATCTTGTAGCCATTTTCAAGAACTTTAAGCTGTTCTAAATCCTCTTCTTGTTGCAATGGTGTTGGTTGCAGCTCAGAATATACCTTCAGAAACTTCGAATCAAAGCTCTGTGAAAAAACCAAACATAAAACACAGATCAGATCAAAATCATTACATCAAACTAGTTTAGATTCAAGAATCTGAAAACCATTCTGTTCTTTACCTGAATCCCTAGATGAAGCATGTAAGGGAAATCCGAATTAACCTTACCGCTCCTGAACCAAGCAAGAAACATTAGCAAATTCTTGATTTTGAAGGTCGAATTTGGGGATATGGAATCAAGAAAAACACATTACTTGTTAAAAGGAATCAATCCTCTTGAGAAATAGATAGCGTAGCCACGATTATCCACAACACATTTAACTCGATTAGGATCAGTTCCATCTTCTGGTTTCAATGATGTAACTGCTGTACTAAACACTGCATCAGGTGCCATCTAAAAAACTCAAGAACATAAGTTTTCAATTCAAGATCTTAAGTCAAATCAAGAAAACACCTAAACTAAGTAATTTTTAACCTGAAGAGCTTTGACTACACCATCTATAATCTCAGGCTCAATAAGTGGTTCATCTCCTTGGATATTAACAACAACATCATACTTCTTCTCTAGCTTTTCTAATGCTTCGTTGCATCGCTCAGTGCCTATACATTATCAGAGATTCAGAAGAAAGACTACTTTGAACAAAATCAGTAAATGAAAACAAGAAGTTGTGTGATTTCACCATTTCTGCAAGATTCTGAAGTCATGATTACATCTGCCCCAAATCCTCGGCAACAATCCGCAATCCTTTCATCATCCGTGGCTACAACTGATTGTTACATACAAGAATTCAGATATCTTTTGATCTCAATGGCTTAAAAGAGATAAATCTTGTTCAGATCTAACAACATTAGTAGTGGATTTCAACCAAAAACAGATACATAAACTACAAATGATCAAGCATTGTATATAAACCTGGAAGATTTAGAGATTTGAGGTAAATTACCAACGTGATCAAGCATAGTAGCTAATTTCGACCTCTCCCAAGTTCTCTGTTCAAGATCAAATCAACAAGAAATTCACAATCAAATACATATATACCAACATCGATATGAGATTAACAGAAAATAAGCGGATCTTCACAAACAAGAATAAAATTCGAAAAATGTAGCTCGAAATTCGTTCGTTAGATCTGACACTAGGTGAGATTATAGGTAGAGTAAAAATTATGCATCTAGAGAGAAACCTGAATCATGGTTTTGCCAAGGATTTGCACGAGAGGTTTACCCTCGAACCGAGAGGAAGCGTAACGAGCTGGAATGATTCCAACAACACGGCTCCGAAATTTCTTAGATCGACCTAGATAAGCTCTTGCTCCAATCGCTACTGCAATTGCTGTTCCCACTAGAATTCCATGAATAATCCATGGCTTCTGAGAAGAAGAAGAGGAAGAAGATGAAGAACACACCGCCATCAATCTCTGTAACCACTTAGCTCCTGTGAGAGTAAGAGAAATACAGAGAGATCTGTGAAAAGCGGTGGCCAAGCCAACTTAAAAGAACCGGTCAAATCCGGTTTAATAAAGAACCGGTCAAATCCGGTTTAATAAAAGAACACAAACCCCAAAATCACAGAAAACTAAATTGGATTTAATTTACATTATTCTCGCAACTTTTTTAAAAAATACAAAAAAAACCCCAAAACTTACAAAAGAATCGAATTTTACCCAATTCCAACAACTTAACTATCTAACTGTAAAAAGCTATGAACTTTAAAACTAAACCCTAATTATAGAAATCCACCCAAATCACCAATTCATCAATCCTAATCAAACCTTAAAAAAAAACTCCAGCTTTCTTACTATTTTACAAACCCCTTTTAAAACATCAACACATTTCAAACACAAACCCTAAAAAAAACCCCAAATTAAAACCTAAAACTCTTCTCCCAAAAACATGAACACATCAGAAGAAGAAGAAATCTTCAATTTCATCACCATTTTTGGTCTAGCAATCTTCATAGGTCTCTGCATTTTCCTCATAGTTCTAATCTCCACCTCAATACTCATTCTCATCATCTACATTTTCGTCGACTGTATTCTCCGACCATTTTTAGGCACTTGTCTAGACACAGATCTTGAATTTGGTCAACAAAGAAGTCAACGATCAAGAACCGTGACTTACCACACATTAATACCAACAAATATTCGATTATCAAACGAGAGAAGAAGTAATAAAAATCGTGGTTTAAGACAATCTGTGATTGAATCGATTCTTCCGAGGTTACTTGTGGAAGAAGGTAACGATGAAAACGATGATGAATGCACAATTTGTTTAAGTGGATATGAAATAAATGAAGAATGCAGAGTGTTTCCGGTTTGTAGACATATGTATCATGTGGAATGTATAGATCTTTGGCTTAAGAATCATATTACATGTCCTACTTGTCGTTTAGTTTTGTCCGGTTCGTGACGTTAACCGGGTCAACATTTGATGGATTATGTAAATAAAAAATCAACATTTTTTTTATACTAATCAAATGATTTGTGTTATCCTCAAACTCCAAAATAGACTAATCCGTTGGAGATTAGAGTTTTGTTTTCATTTTTTTTTAATTGGAAAATGACAAATGAAATGCTTATTATTAAAATATTGTTTAACAAATTTGGTAAAAGATTGAAAATTGAAAATTTTAATACCAAAAGATTGAAAATTTTAATTATTATAATAAATTTGGTAAACCAAATTCTACAAACTATTGTTTGGTATTTTATACTTTCTAAAGATAATAAATACCCAAAAATGTTCTGAAATATTTAATTGTTTTATCAACTTTTTTTTGAAGGTATAGAATTCAAACGGATATTTTATTCGGTATTTTTGGTTATTATTCATTTTTTTTAATCAGTTACATTATCAAATTGTAATTTTGTTGATAGATTTTTGGATGAAAAGCGCAACTAAAATCCCAAAAAACGGAAAAAAATCAAAACCATTGCCAATAAAATAAAAACTGAAAATCGTAATTAGATGTAATTAAATCATGAATAAAATAATATTTGAAAAAAAAAAAAAATAATTTCTAACTCACCAATTTTTGTTTCTTTTCTTTTAGGATCTTCGTTTTCTTCTTTAATTGTTGCGAATAATGCAGCTTCCAATATATGCTAAGATATGTTTGAAGCTACCAAAATCCACAAAAAAAAACATTAAAAAAAACAATCAGGTTGTGTTGTAACTTATAAATACTAAAATTACAAAAAATTAAAAATTAAAAAATTAAAAATTTGCTAAGATCAAGTAACTATACATGTCTGGAGGCTGACCTTGAAGATCTTCTTCTTTTAAGGTTTGGTTTCTGTTCTATTTTCTTCTCAGGTGTTGGTTTTGGTTTCTCTTCAAGCTCGTTGACTCCAATTTTGACTAATTCTGCAATCACAGTCTTCATAAAGCTACCTACATCTTTCTTAAACTTCTTTGCACCATTTTCATCGCTTACTTCCAAATCTTGAACTCCACCTCTCAACACTGACCCCACAGGAGCTCCTGCTTGGTAAGCTTTACAAGCATTCACTATGTCCATAGCTCTGATGAAGAAGTAGCTCTTAACAAACTCCTCAAAATACTGCATTTCATCAACAATTTCAATCCAAAGATCACATTTTTGACAGAGATTTTCAGTATACAGTGTTGTATTTTGATTGATTTTGATTATATACCTTAGGTGGTCTTCTTAAGGTGTAGACCATTGTCTTTAAATTCGATATGTAAGTGTTTTCGCTGTAAGCTTGAGAATGAGACTCGCCTGATGAAGTTCCTCTATAGCGTTCATATCCAGGCTCGTTAAAGTAAGGCTTTTCGTTTAAGATAAGTCCTTGAATTGAGACAAGAAGCTGCAACATTGTGGATTCTTTAGGGATCCATTTCTCTTTTTTTTCACCACTCCAAGTACCAAGAAGACTTAAACAGACTCTACCACAACTGTATAGATTCGGATTGATTCTAAGCCCGCCCGAATGGTAATAAACTTTCTGTAAATTACAGTCATTAGACAGCTTAACAGAAGATTCATAACACATGTTTGAGAAAGTTTTAAGGACTTACAGGTGGAACTGAAGGATAAGTGTCTGGTAAAAAGATGTCGAAGAAGAATAGACCGTCGTGGTAAGGAGTTCCTTCAGCTCCAATGATTACAGCTCTTAAAAGATCCATTCTTGATTCACAAGCTCTCACATATATCGTATCTGTTCATAGAAAATTTCTAAATCAGGGATCAATGTTGCTGAAATCAAGACCAAGATTGTTAGATTTGATTGAGTTCTAACCTGGCAAATCATTCTTAAGCATCTTCCAATCTTCTTGAATCCTCCTCATCCATTTATTTGAATACTAAAAAGACAAAACAAGATCAGTTTAGTTAGCTATATCTGAAAGACTTTATAAGGAAACAACCATGGAGATTGCAAGTTATGTATCTTCACCTGCTTTGAAGCATTTCCTTTAGAAACAAAATGGTGATCTGGACAATCCTCAAAAATGTCAAATTGTTTAAACGCCTGAAGATAATCTTCCTTGTTTTTCTTAAGTTGAAACTGAGATGAATCAATTTCAGCCATTACAGAGTCACTGTAATCAACATCTACTATAGCCTTCCCTTTGTTCTTAGATTTTTGAATTTCATACTGTTCTACATCAATCACTTCAGGTATTTCAACAACCTACACGATTTAAGCATCAAAACTTAAACAATCCCGAATTTGATTCACATAAACCCTAAATCAAAAGTAAACCCCTAAAATTCCGGGGAAAAGAAAAAAACCCGAGATGATCAACACATAAACAATGTCACCAATTCTCAATTTCATAGGTAAATCACTAAATTCGGAAAACAAATTAAACAAAGCCGGAAAGTTACTCTATACTATGATTTAAGAATCGAACCTTTTTGGATTTTCCAGTTCCCGAGCACGAAGCGACAAAAACAGGTTTGATCTCCGTAACTTTGGGGTTCATTGACGATATCTCCAAAATCAGAATCGTTTTCGAGAGAGTTTTCGTGGGGATTAGAGAAATTTGATAAGAGAAATCTCTTCACCTTTTCGCGCCGTTATATATATACACAGAATCACAACAATGAAATTAGTGAATGGATTTTAAACACAATTAAGAAGTGTTAATTCCCTTACTAATCTTAATTAGTATTTAATTAAGAAATAATCACTTTTTTGTTTATGTTTTGAGTCAATAGAGTCTCTCCCTTACCTGCGGTACTTATTCCGTCGTCGTTTAGATGACGTAGCTAAATCAACGGTCTGGATTGAGTCATTTGTGTCGGAGAATATAGTCGGCGTCGTAGAGGATAGCTCCCCAGCTTGTGATACACGGAAGTCCACTTTCTGGTTTTAATTAACAAGAGAGAATTTAGGATAATAATAACAACCAAATCAATAAACGGCGGAAAGTTACCTATTAATTACTTTTAATTTTTTTTTTAACAATTTTTGTTTCCTAAGATATTGAGTAATTGTGTTTTTAACTATATTTTATTTATTTATTAGAGTGTATTTTAAATTTCGAATTCGATATTATCCTGAATTCAATTTTATTATTTTTTTCAACATTATAATTTCAACATGAAAAAAAAACTAGGATGTTATTTATTTATACTAGAGTATATTTTTAAAATTGAAATTTAGTATCATCTATAGTCAAGGAGACTTTTTTTTTTAAATTGAATATTCTTTTTCTTATTTTTCACTAGAAATTTAAACACACTTTTTATAGATACTAAATTAAAAAAAATATAATAGAGATCTTATGGAAAAAATAAGATAAAGACGAAAACTATTAAATAAAAAATCAATTAAACGAAGAGAAAATTAGAAAAAAAAGCTAATACATAACTAATATCTTTGATTGATTTTAAATATATTCGTATATGTAAAATGTATTCATACTTTAAACATCTTTTGAAATTGTAAAAGATTTGATTGATCTAATCTCACAATTAAATTACACTCTTAATTGAAATAACATTTCAAAAAATTACATGATAAAACGAAAATTTTTTTTGTTATCATCTTCAACCATCAAATTTCTTGTTAAATTAAAAAAAAATTCAACAATCTATGTTTCAAATTTCTTGTTCTGCTTATTATATAACTGTAAATTAAAACAAAAAAAATGAACAATCTATGTTTCACATAAAGTTTAGTTTTGATCATGAATATATATCATGTTCGTGTATTCCAAAGGGTCTTCAAAAGTCAAAACCCTCTGTTTCTATCTCAGACTTTAAAACCCTCAGCACGAAGACATATCTTATGAGCTTCAATCCATTTTGTGCAAGCTGCTTCACCATTTTCTACAATGCATTCATCTCTTAGCTTCTTTGTATCTGGACAAGCACAACATATCTTCTTCTTCGGTTTTGTCTCTGTTATTACTTCCTCACCTTTACTTGTCTTCTCCAAAGAGCACGCAATGTTTGCTACTGCTGAATTACTCATCCTGCCATTGAATTCTCACATGTTACACCAAAGAACACTCCACATGATTCATTAATTGAAGAACTATTACACACATATTAGAATCAAAGTAACAATTGGTACTTAAAAACGGTGAATCAGTACATGATAAACTAATCATTTGAATGCTATTCTAAGATAAATTGGATTTACAGGTCAATTTCAGCTATAATGTTGATAAGTTTTGATTATGCAGAAGAGGGATAATGGTTGGAAAACACTTTTGATTGGCTACCATGAGAAGTATAAAGGATACTCTTCTATTAAACACAGTTATGCTCTTCAAAGATTAATCGAAAAAACAAGTGATTTCAACTATAATGCCAATAGGATTTGCTTATGCGAAAGATAGATAATCCTCTGTAAACAACCATTTTAGTGGTTATCCTGAGAACTATACACCTTGCATACTCTTTTATCAAACACAGATAAATCATTTGAATGCTTGACAAAGATAAAAATCGAAACACTGAGTATTAAGCTTTTCTGAAGGAATAATCCATGAAAAGAAGCCTTTTACTGGTTACCAAGAACAATGAGCAGACTAACTTCGTAAACTATCTCTAAAAGGGGTAGAAAACAAGGAAATAGAACTCAGAGATTAACCTTTACAAGTAATGATGAACAAGGTAAATATTGGAAAAACATAAATCTACCTATATGATGATCCCAAATCTATGATCACCAATAAAATTATACGATTACTTGTAAAAATCATGGTGATTGAAAAATTTCTACATCTGAAAACTTTTGAGTCCATAATCGATAGTCAAAACAGCCAAAAAGGAAAAACAAACCTAAAACCCTAAACCCCGAATTCAAGAAATTTGATCAAAAAAACGAATACGACCATCACATCAATACCAAATCAGCCAATTCAGTGACAGACAATCCGGTTGAACAAAGCAAGCTAACAATCACACGATCAAAGAAAGGGAAAAACCACAATTCATTATCAATCTAATTCCCGTCACCGCACGATCTGAAATTGGAATTAAAACTTAAGGACACGAAGACCATTCAGGGATTAACACAAACACTAACCTTTGAGCAGCTTAAAGCAAGATAAAAGCTAAAAACCAGTGAGATTCTCGGGAGAAAAACGCTACCAATGAAGAGGAGAAGAAGAAAGAAGAAACGAAATAATCAAATAAATGTCACAACACCATAACCTTCAAGTTTGTAAGAGTTTAGATAAATGGGCCGAAATTAGGCTACACAAGGGCCCAATACAAAACGCATCGTTTTATAAATGTCATTTGCAATTAATTAACCAAATAAAGAGTATCAGATTCTTCTTCTTTTTTCACAAAGGGAATAAAAATTACATAACAAAATCAAAAGAACAAAAAAGACATCAAAAGCTTCGTCTTTTTTTGTTCTTTAGACAAAACCAAAACCCACTTCAGCTTCTTGAAAATTTCCATGAATCCAATTTGATCTGATCTGATTTTGAGTTTTTATCCAATTTTTATATCCAAATCTGAAGATAATTATAAAAATCAATCATATTTCTCTCTCCATGAATAAACAAGAAAAAAGATCCAAGAAGTAGCCAAAGCAATATCTCCAAGAGCTTGTTTAGGCCAATCATAAGCAAGATCTTCAAGTTTCCATTCAAACAAAACTCTCCAAATCGCCATTAAAACATATAAAACAACAGAACCAGAAGCAAAAAAGCTATGAAACTCTCTGTCTTTAACAAATGAAACCATAAACAACACTAAACCAATTGCAAATAGAAGCAAACCAGAGAAAGATTGAGAAATCTGTATAAGTAATTGATCATGAGGTGTTGACCCTTTTAATTTGCTTGCTATATCACTTCCTGGACCAAAGATTGAAGCTTTTTCTGTGTAGAACATCATTAGGGTTCCACTACTAAGTGCTATGATTGAATGAAGTATACAGATTATACGAAAAAGTGATGAATTCATTGCAACTGTTGTAGTCATCAAGCTTTGATTTTGATGATAAACTCAGAAGAACAGAGATTTTACAGCACAAAGTTTAGATTTTTCTTGAAACAAATCAAAAACATGTAAGATTTTACAAACCCATCTCAAGATTGAGGAAAAAAAACTCAAAGTTTAAAGATTCAGAGATGAAGAAGAGCAAGATTGGATCTTTAAGAGAAAGAAATGAGTTTTTTTCATGGGGTTGTTATAAATGAGAGGAAATTAATGAAGCCATGGGAGAGAAAAAGGGAAGGTATGGCTTTGGCTTTTGGGAAGAAGATGATCTGATTTAGGGATTTGGACTTTTTTATTTATTTATTTGTTGATAGATTCCATGGATGAGTTAACTCTTTGAATTCTTTAATATAAAACCCTAAAATTTTCAAGATTTTGATTTTTTTTGATAATCATATCATATGGGTCCCTCTTTAGACAAGTTCTAACCCCACGTCCCAAATATTTAAACTAATTTGTTAATTTTATATATTTAAATCCAAACTTACTAATTTCTTAACTATTTTCATAAAATATAATTAACTTTCTTAAAAATTAGATATGAAACTACACATCAACTACAATTCAACAGCACCTCAACAACATCTAACTTGTTATGATGATAACAATTAAATTTTAAATGTATTTTTAAATAGAAAATTGGGTTTAGAATTGCTAATATTGGTATTTTTTTTTTTATGAGATATGAGGTGGAGAGATAATAGAAAGATTCAATAAAAATAAAAGACAAAAGAAGAATCATTGACAGTAATTAATCTATCTTTGTGGGGTCTATCTAAATTATTATTATTAATTTCATTATATATATTAATAAATGGAGATTTGTAATATCTTATCTTTTTATTAAAAGATATTTTTATTTGTGTAATTATAAAACTATTAAATTCTTCTGTCGACATACACTGCAATAATGGAATAATTCTAAAGAAATATCTATTTCCTTTTTTTATAATGCAAATTGCATATTTATTTACTTTTCTGTACCCTAAATATTTTTTAATACATAGTGATCCCATATTAAATTTTAAATATGTACGAAATATTACAAAATTAAAATGTAATTAAATTTAGATTTCTTTGTTCCTACAAAAATATAAAACAATTTAATAAAAAAATTTAAATATATCCCTTTAAAAAAAATACAAAAATGCAAACCCATCTCAAGATTAAAATTTCGAAAACCCTTTAAAAACTTTTGTTTTCTTCTTCTTTCTAACTAAAATTTAAATAATTAAAAATAAATTCATCAAAAATATAAAAAAATTAATAATCTCACAAAAACAAGAAAGAAGAATATATAACTGTTAAAATGTAATATCCATCTTAGACTTTGAGATCATGTTCCTTTCACCGGCTGAGACTTTCCGGTGACGTCTTCTTCCACGTTGTCCCGGCGTCTTCTTCCCCGTCGTGACCTTACCTGATCTGCCACGTGGCCAAGCCGGTGGCTCCGGTAGCCTAACAACTCTACTAGGAGGTCTCATATTCATCAAAATATCTCTATGATAAACCTGTTTCAAGCAAAACTCAATCCACTTTACCTCTCAATTCATCACACTTTCATAAACTCAGCAATTCATAGCATTAAGAACAGTACCTGTTTCACAAAGTTGCGTCTTTCACAGTCCAAGAACATGTTAATGTTCCAATCAACTTTAGCCCTAATCTTATCTCTAGCAATTGCAAAGCTTAATTGATCTCTTGATGTAAATCTATCAACTTCATTAAACCAAACACATGTGAATAAGTTTGTAATCGGTATATGTTCACGAATAATCGTGCAGCCTTCAGGAACATCTGCAAAAAGCATGGAAAAATACTCATTCTTGAGCTCAAAAGACTTCAAAAATGGAGGAAAGAAGACACACTTTACATGGTTTTAAAACCTCACCACTTGTTATTGGAAGCTTAGCTTCAGTATATGGTGTTAAACCTTCCTTCTTATAAAACTCAATTTGGTAATCAATGGAGGCATTATCATATTTTCTCGCAGCTTTATTTGCTTCAGCTTCTTCATATACATCAAAACGTCTATAATGTCTTGAAATTGCGAAACTAGAATTTGTTCTCCATAAGAACCTAAACCATATAGATCACTTTAAGCCCAAAATTCGCCAACTAAACTGATTCAATTCTAAATAAGCCAAGACAAGAGAAGCTAATCTTTATACCTTTCAAGGATTTGATATGGATCTACAACAAGTTGCAGCTTAGCATCAACCCAAATAGAGTACCGGACATTTGGGAATAGCCTATGTAAAAGAAGCTTTGGAACCTGTAAAAAAAACACAAGTGTTCTTATGAGTACTGTCTTCAATTCTCAAATGCTTAACAATGGTGGTTTGAATGTAAGATCTTGACCTTTCCATTACGTCTAGCATCTGTGTAAGGGACATTATGCACAACAATAATCCTCCATAATCCAACTCTCTTGTTATCTTCTGTGTAACTGGAAGTGTTCTTGAGATATGAATGTGTTTCCTCATCAACAAACATGTAAAAAGGGACATTTTTTCTTGTGACTTCACTTATGTTTAACGGTTCTTGAATTATGTCATACTTCCCTGAAAAGGATCAAAGATATTTGTAAGATGTAGAAGATGTTAGATTTTAACAGGAAGATTCTTTCTGTTTTAAGATGATACCGAATATCGCTGATGCAACAATTACATCATGGAATTGATCCATCTCTTGAAGGATATCCTCGTCGATATCAAATCCAGTTTGATGGCCAGGTCGTTCTCCTTTGATAAATCTTGAGAAACAAACATGGAACCAAAAGGAAAAAGTTTAATGGCTGATGGATAAACCGAAGAGTTAAGCTTAAGAAGCTTACCCGCAATGCAATTTCATAGACTCTTTAATGTCAAAAGACTCACTCCTTTGCTCTAGAGAAGGATAACCTCCAAATTCTGATCCTGCTTCACCTTCGCGCTTTACAGTATTCTCCTCATGTATATATCTCAAATCCTTGACCACAGGAGATTCAAATGGATACTTAGGCATACGCACTAAAGCCTCTTCCGTACTTAGATAGCAAACCGGGCATGCTGAAGATACAAAGATACAGGTTAAAGTGTCATTGTCTGATCAATTAACATGAACATGATAAATTGAATTGAAGGGAGCTTACGGCGTGGTCCAGGTCTTCTAAGTCCAGGAGGAGGAGGAGGAGGAAATGAGAAACTATGACATGGATGATAAGGAGGTGGAGGAGGACGGATGATGTCTACATCACTTCCTCTAATGTCATTCTCCATTAAAGCTTCTCTAACGTGTTCATCAGAGTTTTTGTACAAAGTTGCTAACTCTCTACTTGTAGGTGTTGTTTGTTTGCTTCCAAACTCCATTGTTTCAATACTTTCATGAATATCTGGACTACTATTCTCTACTTTACACAAAAAAACAAATGTTTATATAATTAAAAACCAGTCAAAAATCAGAGATTAAAGGTTAAAGAAAGTAAGTTTTTGGAGATGTTTACCTTTGTTGATTGTATAAGAACCCAAAACAAATACAACAAATGCAAGAGTAAGAAGCAATAACATTGCAACTCTTCTGCGTCCTAAGTACCAGCAACATAAGAAGGAAAGAGATCTTTCCTTTTCCTTAGAATTTGAAGTGAGCATTGTTGAAGAAGAAGAAAGCTTGATTCTCTGTAACACTTATGGGATCTCAACGTTGAGTAAATGAAATCAGCCATAACTTTTGGTAGAAATTCCCAAATGACATTCCAGTCATTGTATCTTAAACCCTTCAAATCGATTTCTCATCATAAAACCAAACGATTCTCGTACCAACAAGTCGTAACCCTAATAAACAACAACAAATTCGATCCATAAGAGACCTGATTAAGAACAAAAAAACAGAGAATCAAACGGTTAAATTACCAGCAATGGCCTCGAATGTTGAAGAATCAAGAACAAACTCCTGCATTTTAAACCAAAGATAGCAACTATATTCAAATCTGGATTCAATCGAACTTCGAAATAGAAAATGAATGAGTACCCATGATTATAGATCGTACATTGAAGAAGACCCATAAATCAATTTGAAGACCTAACTCGAATTTTTGGGAAATTTATCGACATGGAAGATACTCAATAGATTCAAAAAAGAAATGGATAAAGTTTGATTACCTTTTGAAAGAATACGGCGTTTCAAAATCGCCTCTGGATTAACGAACAAAGTCAACAAAACATTGCCGAATTTTCAATGGTTTCTACGTTAATTTTGAGGGGACGATAGATAAATTAAAAAAAGTCTTGAGATTTTCTTGATTTCAATTATTTTATTATTACATTAGATATATATGTTTCTGGGTTTGGCTCTCAATTCAGCGCTAAAATTGATCGTTTCTTCGCCGTTAAATTAAAAATAATAAATTACTTTATTATTTGCGAAAAATTGAAATTTATATAAAGAACAAAAATGAGCATACGATATATTTTGCAAATAACTTTAGATTAATGATAACAAAATAAATCTAACTTTTAGTTGTTATTGTTTCTATCATCAATGATTATTAATAAAATATATACTTCGAAATTAAAATGGTGTACAATGTAAATAAAATAATGGGCCCAAAGTAAGCCCATTTATGATTATCAATGGCGGACCAACATCTGGGCCTATGTGATAATATATTCTTTTTCTATTAATGATTTATAAAACATACATGATTTATAAAACTTAGACAAATGTAACTCATTTTAAACACATGAAATCTTACAAAAACTAGTGTCATGTCCCTCGTTAAATTAATACAATGAATATAGTTAAATTATTTATAGTTTATAACTACAATAAAAAAAACTATGGGGCTAATTGGGGAAGGAACTTTCGTTGCTGTTTAGGATGATACAGTTTTAAAAGCCAAAAAAATTGTCAATCATACTTTAATGACTATTTATTGTTTAAGCAGTCATGACAGTAAAAAAAACTTATTTTGTTATTTGTTTTTAAAAGTAACAAAATACTTACTTTGAAAACTGTTTTTTTTTATTATTTTGTTTATAATTTTTTCTAAAATATAATTTCATAAGAAAAATAAATAATAATCTCAAAATTTTAAATGTAACAGATATCTAAATTTAAATTATTTTAAATATATTTTATTTTGTGATAAGTTATATCTATGTTAATTAAAATCATCTAATCATATCAAAATTCAAACTAAAATTCAATTAAAATCGTAACAGTAATTCATTTTATAGTTCTTAACATTATTGTATTTATAAAAATTACCAAAATACAAAACAAATATTAAAAAAATAATTATCAAATTTATTTTACTTAATAACTAAAAGTTACAGTTTTTATTACTAATCAGACTTTAATAAATATTTACAGTCGTAGTCACAACCAAAACAACCAATTTATTTACAACCAAAATTTAAAAGTCAC
>KE152133.1:86929-124255 GCA_000411095.1 Aethionema arabicum | reverse complement strand
GCCCCCATCTTCACGCCCTTGCTCCTAAATCAATAAAAAAAAAAATCGTTAGAACAAACATAATCTTAAGAATAAACAAAAACCGTCCGTTGTTTTTTTGAAAATTCATTGTTGCTATTAAACACTAAAAACAATTGATACAAAATCTGAAGTATACTTTCGAATGTTTTAAAAAAAACAGAGTTTTGTAAGAGAGACAAGAACGAACCTGGATCTGAAGAGATAGAAAAGAGAAAACATGAGAAAACTGTCGAAGAATTCAGAATCTCCAAGTCTCCAACAATTAAACAAACAAAAAACCTCAGAATCATAATGAAAAACATGAAGCTTCTGAACGATTATTGTTTTCATAATATAGTTCAAATAAAACTGAAAAAGAAAAAGAAGAAATCCACATCGTCATCATCATAAGAGAACCAAAAAGCCAAAATTTTCCTTTAAAAAAGTCATTATTGCTACTAAACTTATAAAAAAATTTGATACAGACTACAGAGTCGTCCGAATTCAAAAAAGAAAAAACAAAAGGGAAACTTTAAATTCCAAGAAATACAAGATCAAACTTAAATCTGAAGAGAGAGATAAGGAAAAACATGAGAGAAGAACTTTATGAACAATCGAAGAACTCAAAATCTCAAGTCTCGAACCATTCACAAAAAAAGAACTCAAAATCACAATGAAAAAAACATAAAACGTGCGAAAAGTCTATGAGGATAGAAGAAAAAAAAAAGCTTAGAGAGGAAAACTTCTGGTAAAATAAATGAAACGAGTTCCTGAAATGAACTCGCTTTGTCTTTATAGACAATAGATTCAAAAATATAGCCGTTGTATGCTTTATTTGACATATCTGACTTCAAAATTAGCCGTTTGAAAAAGTAGAGAAATGACATGCGCAACAACGTCTCTCTTGTATCGAAGGACACTCTTTTTGTAAAAGACATAAATACCCTCTTTATTTAAAAAACAATATATTTATTAGAATTATTCTTAAATCCAATAAGAATAGAATCCGAACACAATTTGTTCTCAATTTGAAATTATATTTTTTCCCAATTAGTTCTCGCTTAGTTTTACTTGTTCGATTTATTTAATTAATTAAATTTAATATTTCCTTAGTTTTTTTTCACTGAATCCTTAGTTTAAAAAAAGAAAGGTTATTTTGAAGTGTTATACACTCATTTTTAAGTATAACTAGTAGTTAACTAAATGTTTATCTTTTTCTAATTATTTTAATTAATTAGTAAATATCATTAATTTTTATATTTAAAGCATTCTTTCTCCTAACAATTTCCCATTAATTGTCAAACCTAACTTTGAAATTCACATAACATTTCCCATTATTTGTATTTTTTTTCCTAGCAACTCCCCATTATTTAAATTAAATTATAAAAATGAAAGATTACAGCAAATTAATCTGAGTTAAAGAAACGTGGCGAAAAAGTACCTACAAGTTTCAGTTTTAGCCAAAAATACCTCAAGTTTCAGTGTGGCAAAAAAGTACCTGTCGAGAATTTTTATGGCGAGTTAGTACATGCGTCAATTTTCTTAACGATTTCCGTTTGTGTTTCATTAAAAATAAAAATAAAACTCAGAGTGTGGCAAAAAAGTACCCACAGTTTGTTAGTTTAGCAAAAAAGTACCTACATGTTTGATTTATGACAAAATAGTACCTAATATGAATCAGTCAGATTTTGGGTTTCAACAGTCGAATTAGTTAGATTTTAAATATACTTTGCTTCAGTTCGGTTCGTATTTTCAATTTACTTTGGTTCGATTCGGATTTAAAATTTACGTCGGTTCAATTCAGATTTTAAATTTATTTTGCTTCGGTTCAGATTTTATATTTACTTCGGTTGGGTTGGATTTTAAATTTACTTCAGTTCAATTNGATGGAAACCATAATCACACAACAAATAAAAATTATGCTTATGATTTTCAAAATATTATTCTTTTTATACTTTTTTTTGATCTACACGTTATTTTTTTAAACCAAAACCTAAACTAAAAAAAAATAAAACCATTCGGATTTTATAAATTTTTGGATCAGATTTGGTTTTGTAATGCTTTGAGCATGTTTACGATGTTTATCTTTTATATTGTCTATTTTTATGAATCATATGACTTTAATATATATTATTATGTTTTTGGATTTTTTGAAATTCATATTAGATACAAAATTTGACAAATTTAAGAAATTTGTATTAGGTACTATTTTTCCATAAATCAAACATGTAAGTACTTTTTGGCTAAATTTATAAATTGTGGGTACTTTTTCGCCACGGTCTAAATTTCTTTATTTTTTATGAAACACCGCGTTTCATATAATTTAAAATACAAACGGAAACCGTTAAAAAAATTGACGGAGGTACTAACTCGCCAGAAAAATTCTCGACAGGTACTTTTTGACCACGCTGAAATTTGAGGTATTTTTTGGCTAAAACTGAAACTTGTAGACACTTTTTTGCCACACTCCCAAAATCTAAAAACTCTTTCTTTTAAAAATGAAGAAATTATAAACACAATTTCAACTATAAAAAAAAATTAACAAAGAAAAATTCAACATAATTATTCTATTGTTGTATAAAAAGTTAAACCGGGTTGCAATAAAAAAAAAGTTAAACCGGAATTTTAAAAAACCATAAATTCATTACAAATCAAACCACAAAAACATAACCAAACTTTGAAGTGGGAAAAAAAAAAAAAAACCAAACTTTGAATGTTAAAAATAATTCGCTTTGTTAACTCCATTGACGTTACCAAGAGAATCTGTATCATTACTTGTAACGCTTTCTCGTGTTTTCTCACTTTTCTCCTCACACCACTAATCATCATCATCACTTTCCCAATTCTCACACAGAGAATCAAAAAATGGAGAATTTCAAAAAACTCTGTTTACCTACTCTCTTCACATTTCTCATCATCTCTAACCTCACTTTCTCCTACAAATTCACCTTTAATCACTTCAACAACACCTCAAATCTCATTCAATTCCATGGAAACGCCGCTTACAGATCTGGAGCTCTATCTTTAACACAAGACAAAACCCCTTTCTCTCATGGTCAAGCTCTATTCCTCCATGAAATCCCTTTTAAACCTTCTTCATCTTTCAAAACCTCTTTCACTTTCTCAATCACTCCACACCACACAAATCCTATCTCTGGTCATGGATTAGCTTTCTTCACCACACCTCAAAACGACGCCGCTTCGTATTCTTCCTCCGGTTTAGGTTACCTTAGTCTCTTAAACCGGTCTAACAATGGAAACCCTAGAAATCACCTCTTTGCAATCGAATTCGATGTCTTCCGCGACAAATCTCTCGGAGATATTAACGATAATCACGTTGGTGTCGATGTTAATTCCGTGAATTCGGTGGTTTCTGAGAAAGCTGGGCATTGGATTATGACGAGAAATGGTTGGTTGTTTAAGGAATTGAAATTGAGTAGTGGAGATAAATACAAAGCTTGGATTGAGTATAATAGCGATTACAAAGCTGTTACAGTTACGATCGCATTTGCGCATTTGAAGAAACCTAATCGGCCATTGATTGAAGCTAAAGTTGATCTCTCGACGATTTTTCGCGAGAAAATGTATTTAGGGTTTGCTGGCTCTATGGGTCATGGCGTTGAGCGTCACGAGATTTGGGATTGGAGTTTCCAGAACACAAATAATTAAACCGGTTTGATTTGATTTGGTTTGGTTTGCTTCTAGATCGGTTTAATTCGGTTATCGTTTGGTTTAATAGTAAGTGATAATTTGAAGTAAATAAATGCTGACGTAATGGTTTGTGTGTTGTATATGGTTTTTCCATATTTCTATTAATATTAAAATCATTTTCCCTTTTTAATTAATATATATATTATTTGTTTTAATTAATTTAATATTTGATTATAGTTTATAATTGTAGCATGAATTTAGTAAGAATATTGAGAGATTTGTACTCTAATTAAGGAAATATAAACAGTACACGTGGCATTTTCCAATGATTAAGCATGTGTGTTTTTTTTAACTTCTTATGGTTTGTTGTTTCAATACATTCCATGGAAATGGTAGCTATAGACATTAAATAATCCCACCAACATTGTCTTATAATAAAAAAAAAAGTATTTTTTATACACCAATTCTATAAATTAAACACGAATTAAAATGCTTTAATACTAATACAAGTAATTGCTTTCTGTTTTAGAAATATGAAAAACTTAATCAATTTTTTTGTTTTTTAAATTATAAAAGTCTTAAAATTTCAATAAGTTATAATTTTTTATTATTGTAAAAATTAGTTAAAAAAATTAAAAATTATTTTATCATTTTAAATATTTTATTATTATATATGCATTAAAGAAACGGTGGAAGTATATTCTAAATTTTAATTATAATTTTCAAACTTTTATCTTTCGTTATATATCTTTAAACTCCCACTACTATATTACACAAATAGAAATGTGTCTATATTCATGGAACAAAAAAATTCAAAATTTAACCCCAATAGTTTATAATATTTATACATTTGGCCCATAACTTATACATATGAAAAAAAGGTTCCTCCTTTTCGTTCTGTTTCACCACTTTCATGAGGTCGTGGTTTAACCACGTTGCTTGCGTGGAAAGAGAAACGAGGATTCATGAAATCGGAAATAAATCAAATAAAAATCGCCACATTGCAGTCAATCGCAGGGCCAAAAAAAGGTTTTTTTTTTTTTTTTTTAATTTTGCAAAGAATTTAAGAGGTCGAGAAGCTAATGCTTTTTTGCTTTGACGATTTAAAGAGGAACTGTGTGTATTTGAAGTATGTTTTGTGATGTGTGGTTCTATTTTATTCTCCAAAAGTTGATTTTTTTCTGTTCCTTCAGCTACTTTCTTATCTTCTTCTTCGTCTTCTTATTCTCTTTTTTTATAATGCTTGTGATAAGCGTTTGCTTAAAGAGTTAGTGGTCAAAAAGCTTCTTCGTATTTTGTCTGTTTATACGCTTAAAAAATTCGATTTTTAATCGATTTTTGGTGTTTTCTGTCAAAGGGTTTGTTTAAAATCCTTAAAAATCTAAGCTTTTTCGTTTTTTGAAATTAGGGTTTTGAGTTAATGTGAGGGTTTTAGGATCAAAGGGGTTAAATGATTGGTGCTGGAGTAATGAAGTATTTGAGAATCTGGAGAAATTATCAGATTCTTCGGTGTTTATTTAGTGGATGATTAATCAAAAAATGGAGGATTCTTCTTCAGAGAATTATGTGAAAAGTTTTAAAGAAGATGACTTAGAAATTGGTGAAGTTAGTTTAAGACAATGGGTAGATAATCCTGAGAGATCTGTTGATGTTTTTGAGTGTTTTCATGTTTTTAAACAAATTGTTGAGATTGTGAATGTAGCTCATTCTCAAGGCATTGTTGTTCATAATGTTAAACCATCTTGTTTTGTTATGTCTTCTTTTAATCATGTTTCTTTCATTGAATCTGCTTCTTGTTCGGATTCTGGATCTGATGATTCTCCAAATAGTCCTAAAGAATCACAGTGTCAAGAGATTGGTAGCTTAAAAAGCAAAGATTTTCATCACTTAGATGAAGAAACAAAGCAACCTTTTCCTATGAAACAGATACTAACAATGGAGAGTAACTGGTATCAAAGTCCTGAAGAAGAAACTGGTTCTTCTTCTTCAAGCTGTTTTGCTTCAGATGTTTATCGTCTTGGAGTTCTTCTTTTTGAGGTTTTGTGACGAATTTTCAGAACTTTTCCATGGTTGTTTTCTTGAAAAATTGATTGGATTTATGTTAGTTCTTATGCAGCTTTTCTGTCCTGTCTCTTCTAGAGAAGAGAAGTCAAGAACAATGTCGAGTTTACGACATCGTGTTCTTCCTCCTCAGATGTTGCTAAAATGGCCAAAAGAAGCTTCCTTTTGTTTATGGTTACTGCATCCTGATCCAAGCTGTAGACCATTAATGAGGTTTAAGTCTCTTTTAATGGCGAAATGTTATCTTCTTTAAGAGTTTTGTTTCTTATTTCTTTTACTGATGCAGTGATTTGCTACAAAGCCAGTTTATAAATGAGCCTAGAGAGAATTTGGAAGAGCGAAAAGCTGCAATTGAACTACGGGATAAGATCGAAGAACAAGAGTTACTTCTCGAGTTCTTGATGCTTATTCAACAGAGAAAGCAAGAAGCTGCAGATAAACTGCAAGATACAGTTTCACTTCTGTCTTCTGACATTGACCAAGTCTTGAAACGCCAGTTAATTTTGAAGAAAACAGAGAACTCAATCCCTGGTTTAAGTAATCTTGATCAGTCTATGTCCAATCAGACATCAAGACATGAAATCCCTTCATTCTTGATTTCAAGAAAACGGTTTAGACAAGGAGTTCCAACAGAGGAACATGAGCATATATGCTCAGAAACTCAAGAAAACAGACTTCTTGAAAGCACCCGGTTATCCAAAAACTTCAAGAAACTGGAATCAGTCTACTTTGCAGCAAGATACAGACAAATCAAGACTACTGGAAAATCATTACCTAGACATTCAGCTAAAGATTCCTTAAGTGGCTGGATTGATCCTTTTCTTGAGGGACTATGCAAATACTTATCTTACAGCAAACTAAAAGTGAAAGCAGATCTAAAGCAAGGAGATTTGTTGAACTCATCAAATCTTGTATGTGCAATTGGGTTTGATCGGGACGGAGAGTTTTTCGCTACTGCTGGTATAAACAAGAAGATAAAGGTATTTGAATGTAACTCTATAGTAAATGATGGTCTAGACATACATTACCCTGTAGTGGAACTAGCTAGCCGGTCAAAGCTAAGTAGTATATGTTGGAACACCTATATTAAAAGCCAAATTGCATCAAGTAACTTTGACGGTGTGGTTCAGGTTAGTTTTTTCAGTGATTGTGTATATACATTCAAGAAACCAGTTCTTGAACTGAAGTGTTTTTTTTGGTTTAAGATATGGGATGTTGCAAGAAGCCAGTTGCTTATAGAGATGAAAGAGCACGAAAAGCGGGTTTGGTCCATTGACATTTCATCAGCAAATCCAACAATGTTAGCTAGCGGTAGCGATGATGGTTCTGTCAAACTATGGAGTATCAATCAGGCAAATTCTAAACTAAACTAAACTAAACCACAACATAGTTTCTACTAAAAAATACCGATTTTTCGCGAATTTGAGATCTGAGAATGGACTGTTTTTTTCAGGGGGTTAGCATTGGAACCATCAAGACAAAAGCTAATGTATGTTGTGTCCAGTTTCAGTCAGATACTGGTCGATCTTTAGCATTTGGTTCAGCAGATCACAAAGTTTATTACTATGATTTAAGAAACCCCAAGCTTCCACTTTCTACAATGATTGGTCACAACAAAACTGTGAGTAATGTCAGATTTACAGATTCATCAACACTTGTTTCCTCTTCAACTGATAACACACTTAAGCTCTGGGACTTATCGAATTCCGGTATTAACGAAACACCTATACACTCATTCACAGGTCATACCAATGTAAAGGTACACCATTTTCAAGAATCTGAATCTTTTACTTTTCTTTTGCAATGTTTCTGATCTTGTAATGTGATTGTAGAACTTTGTTGGATTATCAGTTTCTGATGGGTATATAGCAACAGGCTCAGAGACTAATGAGGTAAGAAAGACTTTACAAAAAGGAAGAATCTTTTGATCAGAAACATGATTGAACTGTGTGTTTCTATGAACAGGTTTATGTGTACCACAAGGCTTTTCCGATGCCGGTTTTGTCTTACACGTTCAAGAGCACAGATCCTGTGACTGGACTCGAAGTAGACGACGCTTCGCAGTTTATATCTTCGGTCTGTTGGCGTGGTCAGTCTTCTACTTTAGTCGCTGCAAACTCCACAGGCAACATCAAGATCCTTGAGATGGTATGACCAAAGAGGGGTAACATGGTAAATATTCTCATTCTTGAATGAAGGGCAAAATGGTAAATATTCTCATTCTTGAATCAAGAGTAAAAATGGTAAATAGTCTCATTCTTGAAGAAGAGATTTGGATTTGATTGGTATAGGTAAACAAATTTTGGGTACAGAAAAAAACATTGTTGTGTATAAAAACATGATATTTGCATTTGTATAGTATAAAGTATAAACCCTAATGAAAACATTTGGGGGTAAATATTCTCATTCTTGAGTCAAGGGCAAAATGGTAAATATCATCATTCTTGAAGAAGAAATTTGGTTTTTGATTGCTATAGTATAGATAAACAAATTTTGAGCAGAGAAAAAAGTAAAAACATTGTTGTGTATAAAAACATGATATTTGCATTTGTATAGTATAAAGTATAAACCCTAATGAAAACATTTGGGGGTGAATATTCTCATTCTTGAGTCAAGGACAAAATGGTAAATATCATCATTCTTGAAGAAGAAATTTGGTTTTTGATTGCTATAGTATAGATAAACAAATTTTGAGCAGAGAAAAAAGTAAAAACATTGTTGTGTATAAAAAACATGATTTTTGCATTTGTATAGTATAAAACCCTAATAAAACATTTAGGTAACTTCACATACAAGTAACATTAAGGACAATTAAACCCTCTAAGAGAAAAAGAAGGTTTCAAGCTATTGACATTGATTCTTACCTGTTTTACTTTCATTAACTAACCTGTCTACAAGTCCTTTAAGCCTCTTAGCTCCTAAACTTGGTCTGATCTTAGCCACATCATCGATTATCGAGCACAGCGGCTCACCCGCGCACCATCCCCCGGGCGTAAACCCGTCCTTATTAACCCGAAAAAGCAATTCTTTATCAATCTTATCTAAAAGTCTATCATTTTTTCTTATTTTCCTACCAAATGCAGCACCACTAGCCACCATTTGACCCATGTCTCTAAGAGACAAGACTCGAGGGTGTTGCCGAGGTGGTCTGTGCCAGACAATGTAGTGTAAGTCATGGTTTATCGCGGTTTTGGAGAACTCGGGCACGTTACATATCACTGTATGGAAGTAACCTTCAGGTGAAGACACAAAATTTGTGTAATACATTAGTAAAGTTCTTGGTAAATTGTCCCAACCCCAAATGCAATATTCGACGAAAGATCGAGACAATGCCATCCAAGCTGATCCTGCGAAAAAATCGATCAAAAAATTTTCGAAATTTATCAGAAAACAAGAGTTTTTTAGATTCAAAGGTCTTAACTTTAAGCATTTGGGGACTAACCAGTGAATAACTTGAATGCAGTAGGTAAAGTTCTACTTGGTGTAACCCAAAAAACTTCTGATTTGTTCATCAAATACAATCCAGGATCAATCATTATAGGCTTTGCACGCTTTTCGCTTCATCAAAACACACAAAAATCGTTAGAAAAACTGCGAAAAAACTTCAGAAATTGAGACAAAAGAAGCTTACTTTTTCCAGTTTAAGTCACTTGTATGTTCTATAAAACTCAGATTCCGGTCCAAACTTGAGAAAGTATGAATCAAATCTACAAAAATCACACAAATCTTTCTCAGCTAAATCAATCACAAGACTCAACAACAAAGATATAAAGATCAAGATTAAGGTCAAGATCAAGATTAAGGTCAAGATCAAGATCAAGATTAAGGTCAAGATCAAGAATTTACCATCTTGGGTTACAAGAGGATAATCTGAAGCACTAAGATTGATAAACCAATCCCAATTTGGACTTCTTTTAAGCAAAATAGCACAAGCATGAAGTGTATTAGCCACCATTGTTGGTCCAGTATAAGTAACAAGATTAGCTTTTGTAATCATATAAACATTTCCAATCTTTGAATACATAGAATCATTACTAATCCTAGAAGCAAGTTGTTGTCTTTCATCAACATTTGATTCAAGATCTAAGTGAACAATGTATTGATTTCTTGGATGATACAAAGCTCTAAGTGTTCTCCAAATACTTTCAAGATCACCTTTAGATCCTGAAATTAGATAAGCAAAACGTGGAAGAAACTTATCTTCTTGAGATTGTAAAATCTTGGAGCTGTTTACTGATGAATCGTTAGCTGCGAAACGAGATAAGATCCCATTGATTGGTTTGAGAGAAGACATTAGACCCATGTTGAAGGAAGTAGCTAAGAGAAAAACACAAATAAGTGATGTAATTACATAGGAGAAAACCCATTTCTTCTCCATGTTTACATATCCCACCATTGTTGAGATCTTTTTGAATCAGAAATTAGACCCAAATGATCAGTAATTTGTTGATCATCTTAAGAACCCTAATTTAGCTTGAGAGGAGAAAGTGATTCCTAAATAAAACCCTAATCTTTTGATTGAAGAAATCTTTGAGTTTAAGCTTGATTTAGATCACCAAAACTCCAGCAGATCATTAGATTAATCCTATGAAAAAAAACCCAAATTTTAGAAACATTCAAAAGTCAGAAGAACTAATGAATAAATTTGACCTAAGATTGAACAACACCAATCTACTTTTCACCAAACCAAACACACACAAAACAACGTTCAACAAACATAAATTATTTTCGAAAGAGATCAATTTTGAAAACCCTTTTAGAAAATTGGTCTAATGTTGATAAAAAAGGGGTTTTTGAATCGTCTCTTACACGATAGAAAGCTCAGATCTTTAAACGTAAACAGAGACCAAATTAACAAAGATAACCTGGGTTTTGTTGTGTTCCTTTTTCTCTGTAAAAATTGGTACAAATTTGCATTAAAATGAAAAGAAACAGAGAAAAAAACAGAGACTTGTTCTTGGGTTTCGTCTGATACGTTTTTGTTGAAGAAGATAAACAACTCTTTGGTGTTGAAATGAAAAATTATATATTTATATATAGAAATAATGAAAGAAAGAATCAAAATTTTAATTTTTTTATGAAGCTGGAAATATTTCATAATGGTTGTTTGTATCCAAATCTTAAGCTATTAAACACAAAAACGAAAAGTCTTCTCGTTTAATTTCTTTCCTTTATTTTATGCAATCTGATAACGATTTAATTAATTAATCATTTAATTACGAAGAGAAACATAGAAACTGAAAACGGAAAACATTAGTAATTAGTTAATATACTACATTAAATTATATATTTATTTTATTTTATTTCAAAATCTTATACATTTTGTATTGCGTACTGATTAGGTTATGTAGATTGTAACATAAACATAAGGAAATGTGATAACAACATTTCAACATACATAACAATTATTTATAATAATTAAAAAAACATATAGTATAACAATTACCAAATTTATGATGTTGCTAGAATTTTGCACATTGCATCAAAATTATGATAATTTATTTAATTTAAGTATTATGTAATAAATTTAACATTTAATAATGAAAAACCGATTGATTTGGATGGTTAACCATGTAATAATTTTTTTAATTTTTTTTACATATGAATTGACTTTTGACCCTTTCAACGAAAAGTCAACATCAACTAATTAAAAAATGAAGATATAACTTTTGTGCCAATCATATTAAAAGGTTGTGTAATAAACGTATTTATCAAGAAAAGATAAACCGAAAAGTGAAAGCAAAGACCCAAAAAAAAACAAATCTTGAAAAATCTTCTTTATTTTTCCTCTTATGGGATCAAAAAGTTGTCTTTCACAACAACAGCAAGGTTTGTTTCTCTCTCTCTCTATGTTTTAGAAATCTCTGATTTTTTCTATTTTTTTGTTTTAAATCTTTTCTTTAGCTAAAACCCTGAGATTTTCGTGAAATTTCTTGTTGGAACACTCGTTTCTTGTTTCTTTCTTTCTGGGTGATTCTGTGGTTATATGTAGTTTTGATTTAAAATTCATGGGTTCATGAATTTGATGTAAAACCCTAATTTTTCTGATAAAAATTGGGTATTTTCTTCAGCTAAAAGTCTAAAACCCCTGAATTTGTAGGGTAATTTCTGTCTTAAACACTTGTTCTTGGTGGATTTAATGTGATGGGTTCATGGGTTTGATATAAAGGTTTGATCTTTATTAGGTCTTGTTTAGTTTTGTGAAGTAGGACCAAATGGGTGTGGAGAATATAACCGGTAAGTTAAACGGCGATGAATGTACGGTAACCACTGAGGAAGAAGACGACATTATGTTTTCCGGTGATAGTTCACTTGAGGATTTGGCTGGTGAGGAATGGTCTGAAGCAAATCAGTTCTGTTTTTACTTTGTAAAGCAATTACCTTTTGATGACCCTGAGATCAAAGCTAAGATTGATGAAGCTGATCATGAAATTTATCATTGTAACAGTGACAGAATTCACATTGCTAATAGATTGAAATCCAAAAGAGTGAGTCTTTAAGTGTTTTAGTTTATTGAGTTGTATAGATTTGGTCTGATTAGCAGTTGTTTTGTCTTCGTGTAGGCTGAAAGATTGTATCTGCTGAGTAAAATGGAGAATTTGATATCATCATTTGGTGAATACAATGCGATTTTCGAAGAAAAAAGAAGAGAATTCGAAACTGTACAAGAAGATCTTCAAGTTTGGTGTTTAGAGAATGAGTTTGATGATGAAGTAAAGAAGGAACAAGAAGTGGTCAAAGTGGAAATTAACAGTTTAAGTGAAAGATTAAGAGAGATTAAGATGGAGATTGAGTTGTTAGATGTTCAAATGATATGTATACTTGAACAGAGAGACAAAGCCTGTGAAAAGATCAAGATCTTGAGGATACAACGCGACAAAGGCGTATGTTTTCGCTACCTTGATTTCTACTTCTGTCAAGTAATATGATCTTAAAGATGATTGTTTTATCGCCGTTTATGTTTTGTAGAATGCTACTTATTTCCAGAGCCGTGCTGTTATGTCGAAAGCTATAGAATTAGCTGCTTCAGGAAACGTTAGAGATCTTGAAGAGCTTGCGAATTCCGAGGTTAGTTAGAAATGAATCTGGTATATGTTGGATTTGAGGATTTGGTCTTAATCTGTGTGTTGGTTTGTTTCTTGATTAGGTTGAAAAGTTTATGTATCATTGGAACAATGAGAAAGCTTTTAGAGATGATTACACGAAAAGAATCTCGCTTTCACTTAATGGGAGGATTAGAAGCTCAGAAGAGAAGCATGTGGAGACTAAGGAAGGTATTTCAATGGAGAAAAGAAAGAAAACAATGGAGAAAAAGGCAATAAAGTTAAGTAGTGTGGAAAGTGATTCTATGGATTTTGATGTTAGAGTAAAGCTTGAAAAGGAAGAGATTGATGAAGAAAGTTTGAAGGAGAAGAAACGAGAAGAGCAGTTAGAGAAAGCTCGGTTAGCGATGGAAAGGAAAAGGAAGTTACAAGAGAAAGCAGCTGTTAAAGCTGCCATTAGAGTACAGAGAGAAGCTGAGAAGAAACTTAAGGAAATTTAACAGACTTTTGATTCTCAGAATCTTCCATTAATGTGTTTGTTTACATGTTCTGATTCTTGGTTTTTGTTACAGGAGCGTGAGAAGAGAGCTAAGAAGAAGAAGAAAGCTGCGTTTAACTCTTCCCCTTCTGGAACAACATCAGAGACAGTAACTGAGGCATCAGAAACAGAGAAAACTTTATTAGTGTTTCCAAAACAGAGAAGCTTTAGGTACAGACGCCATGGAAGAGCAATGGAGACTACTTCTCTCTCTAAAGTCCTTAATAAACGTAGAAAAGCTTACAGATTATGGATTTGGACTGTTACTTCAATTGCTTTTGCTCTCACTTTTCTTATTATTATCTTCTTTTACATTTCATTGAGATGAAGAATCTTAGAAGATCTGGAGAGTTATTGAATCTTGTAGATAGATTCCTTGAAATGTATGAAGAACACATACAAATTACTGATTTTGGTGATATAAATTCATTATTTGGTTACAGGTTTTTGTAATTCTTTGACTACAAGTTCCCAAAAAGTCCAGAGATCTCACAGGAGCATAATCTAGTGGAAACCTCTTACTTAGACAAAGGTTTAGTGTTGGTCTAGAACCTTCTAAGTGGACGAGAGGCTTTAGACTTTAGAGGTTTTAGTCTGTAACTCGAGAATGTTCAGAGAAACTGCGGCTATGGCTGCTATTACCTTGGCTCCTCCGTGGATCATCTTGAGACAGGCGTTCAGGACAGTGGCGGTTTCTTCTTCTTGTATTCAAACAAATAACAAAGCCTTGATTTTTACTGGTTCATCTTGTTCTGTTCCGGCTTCTTTTCGACATTCAGGTTATTTCTCGTGATTTTGTCTAGAAATTTTGCTACTTTTATGTTTGATCTCAAAATTGAGCCGATTTTGGGATTAACCATCGTACGAATTAAGCGAAATTTGGTTCCTTTTCATGGTTTAGGGTTTCGGGTCTAAGCTATTCTCCTAGCTGATTGGTTAATTTTGTTCCAATCAAAGTTGTTTAATTGTTAAAATCAATGAAAAATTGCAGCTTTAAGAAGATGCCACATTGCAGCAGCCATTAAAGGAGATGTAGATCTTCTGCTTAAAGGATTAGGAGACCAAGCTATTGGTAAAGAAGTTAAGCCAATTCTTGAGATGGTATAGTTCTTATTCATTTTCATCTTATTTTTTCTCTGTTTTCTTATTTCTACAAAAGAAAAATCGTGAATTGCATTATCTCAAGTTGAATAGGCGAGACGTGCAGCTTCAAGAAGAGAAGTTCTTCACACAAATTTCCTCACACCACCTATTGTTAAGGAATCAGTTTCAGTATTGTCAAAACTTGCTGATGTTAAAGTGGTTGCTCAAGGAGGTTACCCTCAGGTTAGTTTATGTCTAGTTTTTTTCTTGTCTGAAAACAAGAACTGAAGTGATAACATTGTCCTGGAATCATCTGTCTAGGCTGAACGGTGTAGGATATCGATCGGACACCCTGATGTTCTAACCAATGATCCAGATATAGTTGCAGCTTTAAGGTACAAAATCAAGAATGGTATCTCTTATGTTCTTGAACTTTGTTCTTATCTGAATCTGAATGTATCTATCTTGCTTTTCAATTTGAAGTATTACTGGAAATTTCGGGTTTCAACCGTGCTCTCACGGTGATTTTCTTGGTGCAATTCTTGGAACTGGAATTGCCAGAGAGAAGCTAGGAGATATCCTTGTTCAGGTATCATCATCAAGACATCAAACCTCTTTAACTCCATTAAAAAAAACCTTTATAAGCTGTGTTTTGAATGATTTTCAAGGAAGAGAAAGGAGCCCAGATCTTGATAGTTCCTGAACTAGTAGACTACATTGTTACAGCACTTGATAAGGTTCAATCTTAGCCATTAAACAACATCTTAGCTCAGCAATACACTAACTAAATCTTTCATAGGTTGGAAATGTTTCTGTAACTTGTTCTAAGATACCTTTACTTGCTCTGGAATATGAACCTCCAAAGTATGATCTCTTAAATTCCTCACAACACAGACTACTTCTGCTCTTACAAAAAGGCTTGAGATTTGAATTGGGTTTGGTTTTGTTATGTTTTAGGACTAATACATTCAAAACAGTAGAAGCTTCTTTAAGAGTTGATGCAATAGCTAGTGCTGGTTTCAAGATTTCCCGGTCTAAATTAGTTGGTTTAATCAGGTGAATTTTGTCATTATTCTCATATCTTTTGTTTTGGAGGTTTCTTGTGGTCTGATTTGGTGTATGCAGTAATGGAGATGTTAAGGTTAATTGGGCAACTATTACAAAGAATGGAACTACATTGAAGAGTGGTGATGTAATCTCAGTTAGTGGCAAAGGGAGACTTAAGGTAAAGGTGTTTACAAAGATGATGTTTTTGAGTTTGGTTTTTGATTTTGGGTTTTGATTTTTGATTTTTGATTAGATTGGTGAGATTAATGAGACGAAGAAAGGAAAATTTGGAGTGGAGCTCATCAGATATTTATAGAAGCTTTAAATTCATTGCAGTGTAGATCTTTCACATGAACCCTTTTCAGAGTATGTTAAAGGAAGCTCACATTTTTTTTTTTTTTTTGATTTTTTTTTTAATGAATTTTCGTGAGATATTTGAATTTATGTAACATTTTGATAACTTATATGATGTTATTATTCGAATATTTTTTTATTTAATTGATTACAAAATAGATTATAAAATTATAAAATATATTTATATACTAATTTAGTTTTACATTATAATTTTTTTTACTCGAAGTTTTACATTATCTATGTAACTATTTTTGTTAACTTTTTTAATTGTTGATATATATGTTAAAACATAATTATTTATTTACGTGTGTTATTAAGATAGATTAAAATATATATTTTTAATGAAATTTATTTCTTCATAATTCTTCATAGAATTTATAATGAGTTTTTTTAATCAATTAAAATGAAAAATCATTAGCCAGTCTTTTATTATTAATCCTAAATGTATAGATTGGCCCGGTTAAAAAAAACTAAAAATCCGAAATAATTAATAACAATTTTGACAAAAATATCGTATGTTTATTAATAAAAATATTTCTTATAATAGTTACGTTTATGATTATTACATATAATCAATCACCCGCAAAATCATTACATGCATGTATATCTATGCATGAAAATCATGTATATAAGAATTAAAAATTACAATATAACCCCATAATTTCCATTTCTTTTAAATTAAGCATACCCACAATATCCATACTCACATTTAACCCCATACGCACACTTCCTTGTACATTTCCCACAATGGTTTGGATCAAATCCAACATAAGTGCAAACGCCACCGCAACACCGTTGTCCGAAACCACATTTTCGACCACATCGACCGCAGTTATTCTTATCTCCGAGTACATTTCGACAATGTTTCTTGCAACAATGCAATAAACTCGTCCCATTATTAGCCTTGAATCCATTGCAAATGTTGTAACTTGCAATGTGACATCTCATTCCTTTCTTGATCTTCTTGTAGTGTGAAATTAGTAGTCTTGTTTTGGATGAGATTGTTACATTTGAAAGTATTGGGGGAGTTTCGTCAAGAATGTAAAATTCAGGGTCTTCTTCAACTTCTTCGGTTAAAAGTGAGTGGGAGTTGGTAAGTGTTGTTATAATTAAGAAATAGAGGATTAAGGAGAGGAGTGAAGTGAGATTAATGAATCGATTAGGGATTTTAATGACCATTTTTTTGTTGTTGAATTAAAATAAAAATTAATAATTAACCAAAAAGAGAGTTGTGGCTTTGAAACACAAAAGACAAGAAGAGTGAAATTAAAGTGAAGATCTATGTTCTAGAGAATGAAGGGTATTTTATAAGGGTTCAAAAATAATAATAAAATTGTAATCTAATTTATTTAATAAATTGACTTTTTATGAATTATTTTTTTTTTTTTTAATATACAAATGATTTCCTCCTTCAATCTAGGCTAACACATTAGCTAATTTCGTTTTCTATATATTTTTTTATAATCAAACATATTTTATGTTTTTCATTGTTTAAATCTATATTGTGAAAAATAATATTACGTCCAAATTCTTAAAAGTAATTTATATTTCCGAAATTATGTTTCATTTTATTGTTTATATTTGGAAAAGTTATATCTTTGAAATATATTATTTAAAGTGAAACTTTGAAACATATATATGAAAATTTTAAGAACTCTAACATTTTAGAATATTTATTGATAAATTTAGCATTTATATGAAATAGCAAAAATTGAAATTAAGTAATATTTTGTTAAAAAATAGGTGATGGAAAGAAACAGCACAAGTGCTCAAAAGATAAAACAGCACAAGTGCTCTTTAGAGTTACGAAGTGCATGTACATGAGCTGTTGTCTCTACAAAAGTCAAAGTCAATGCAAAAACATCGCACGTGTGGTGACGGTGTAAGTGGATCCTTCTTCGTTGCCATTTAAACCGGTAAGAGTCACACGCCGGTCACGCTTACTCCGCAACCCAAACTAGCGCCTCCAATGTGCTCTCAACACGTGTCATTCTCTATAACTCACATCACATGTAAATGCAATCATCATATAGCCTATGTTTTCCCACGGACGAGACCGACCATTATATATAATATTTTAAACTATATTTTAAAACTTATTCGTATGTTAATCAAGTCATCGACGCAGCAGAGTCTCTCAATGAATAAGAAGGTTCCACTATGATTAGTAGAGCCCACGTAGGCCCATGAAGGTAATGAGGCCCAATAAGTTATAATAAAGCCTCATAAGGAACAAAATTTGAAATTTAAATTCAAAGTTTTATCATTTTCTCGTGCGCTCTTCACTTCGGCGTCTTCCTTCTCTGCTTTTTTACCGTTGCTTCTG
This sequence comes from Aethionema arabicum, assembly GCA_000411095.1. Taxonomy (NCBI): domain Eukaryota; kingdom Viridiplantae; phylum Streptophyta; class Magnoliopsida; order Brassicales; family Brassicaceae; genus Aethionema; species Aethionema arabicum. Next base: position 106,152 of record KE152133.1, on the reverse strand, counting down.
TTCTTCAATGGCGAATTCAAATTCTAACCTAACTACACCGACGAAAACTCCATCTTCGAGGAGAAACCAGCAGATTCAATCTCAGATGCAAGCTCATTCTAATAATCCTGTCAATTCGGAGACTAGGTCACGATTTGAAGCTTATAATCGTCTCCAGGCGGCAGCGGTTGCTTTTGGGGAGAAACTTCCGATTCCAGAGATTGTAGCCATTGGTGGTCAGTCTGATGGTAAGAGTACTCTTCTAGAAGCACTTCTCGGATTCCGATTCAATGTCCGTGAAGTGGAGATGGGCACGCGTCGACCTCTGATTCTCCAAATGGTTCATGATCTATCAGCGTTAGAACCACGTTGTCGATTCCAGGTGAAATTCATGTGGATTTTCTCATATTGGTTGCTCATTTTTGTTGCCTAGAATTTCAATTGCTTGAGTACTCGATTGCTAGTCACTTCTGCATATGTTTTTAGATACCTAGGGTTCTTGATTTCAAATGCTGAGTACCCGATTGCTAGTCACTTCTGCATATGTTTCAGATACCTAGGGTTGTTGAATTTAATGTATATGGAAATTGTAGGTTATAATTGAACTAGACACTAGGCTAATTTTGGATTGAGTCATATCTGTGAATTCGATGTGGCCATTACAAAAGCTTACTGATTTGAATTTCAATTGCTGAGTACTCGATTGCTAGTCACTTCTGCATATGTTTCAGATGCCTAGAGTTGTTTGAGTTTGGTGTATATGGAGATTGTAGGTTATAATTGAATATTCTCAACGATAGGCTAATTTTGGATTGAGTTATATCCGTTGATTCGATGCGGTCATTATAAAAGCTTACTGATTTGGGAATTTGTTTGGTAGGATGAAGATTCTGAAGAATATGGAAGTGCTATTGTTTCAGCTACAGCAGTAGCAGATGTCATTAAATCAAGAACAGAAGGGCTTCTAAAGAAGACTAAAACTGCAGTTTCCCCGAAGCCTATTGTGATGAGAGCTGAGTATGCTCATTGTCCAAATCTCACCATCATTGATACTCCCGGTTTTGTTCTTAAGGTAACTTCACATTTTCTTTCCATTTTTTTCAATTGAATCAAAGTGTGTCATTTGGATAGTTTATACTTATCTTGTCTGAATAGGCTAAGAAAGGAGAGCCTGAAACAACGCCGGATGAAATTTTGTCAATGGTCAAGTCATTGGCTAGTCCTCCACATCGCATTCTTTTGTTCCTTCAACAGAGCAGCGTTGAATGGTGTTCATCATTGTGGTTAGATGCTGTTCGTGACATTGATCCAAGCTTTCGAAGAACTATTGTAGTTGTTTCAAAGTTTGATAACCGTCTCAAGGTATTAGACAATAATGCTTTTCTGCCTGAACTAGAATTCTTATATGTCCTAATTTGATCTTTTGATGCATCCAGGAATTTGGTGACCGTGGTGAAGTGGATCGTTATCTTAGTGCTAGCGGATATCTCGGGGAGAACACTCGCCCATATTTCGTCGCTCTGCCAAAAGACAGGACCACCGTGTCAAATGATGAGTTTCGTCGACAGATATCACAGGTGGACTTGGAAGTCCTGAGGCATTTAAGAGACGGAGTTAAAGGCGGTTTTGATGAAGAAAAATTTCGCTCCTACATAGGTTTCGGGTCCTTAAGAGATTTCTTGGAGTCTGAACTCCAGAAGAGATACAAAGAAGCAGCTCCAGCAACACTAGCTTTGCTTGAACAGCGGTGTTCTGAAGTAACTGATGATCTTATGAAAATCAATATGAAAATGCAAGCTACTTCTGATGTTGCTCATCTCAGAAAAGCAGCAATGCTATACACTGCTTCTATTAGCAATCATGTGGTAAGTAACTTTGTAAGACCAAGTTTCTATTACACCATTGTTTACACTTTGTTATTACAGTGGATCATACTAAGTACAAGAATCTTCTAGGTGATTGGACTTGAGTTGAGAAAATAAACTGTTTTGTTCTTGTTTTATTAAGGGAGCTTTGATTGATGGAGCTGCAAATCCAGCTCCTGAGCAATGGGGAAAAACAACCGAAGAAGAACGTGGCGAGAGTGGCATTGGTAGCTGGCCAGGTGTTAATGTAGATATTAAACCACCCAATGCTGTCCTTAAACTCTACGGAGGAGCTGCTTTTGAAAGAGTAATTCATGAATTCCGTTGTGCTGCCTACTCCATAGAGTGCCCTCCAGTGTCAAGAGAGAAGGTAGACAACATCATTTTCAATGGTTTACAACATATTATACTCTTAAATTGAACACATAGCTTGTATTGAACAGGTGGCAAACATTTTGCTTGCTCATGCTGGACGTGGAGGTGGTAGAGGAGTAACAGAAGCTTCTGCAGAAATTGCTCGAACTGCTGCACGTTCATGGCTAGCTCCTCTTCTTGACACAGCCTGCGATAGACTCGCCTTTGTATTAGGAAGTCTCTTTGAAATTGCTCTCGAAAGAAACTTGAGCCAAAATTCAGAATGTAAGAATCTTTAAATTCTCCTTTAGCTTCTGCATCTCATTAACAAATGTTCTTGCTTTAACCTCCATGTGATGCAGATGAGAAGAAAAGTGAAAATATGGATGGATACGTCGGATTTCATGCGTCTCTACGAAACTGTTACACTCGTTTTGTAAAGAATCTTGCAAAAGAGTGTAAACAGTTAGTAAGACACCATCTTGATTCAGTAACAAGTCCATATTCAATGGCGTGCTATGAAAATGATCACCAAGGAGGTTTTGGCTCTTATTACAAACTGAACCAACCTTCATTTTGCTTCGAGCTTTCTGATACCACCGGACCATCTTCCCGAGATGAGCAAATGAAAGATCAAGAAAACATACCTCCAGAGAAGAATGCACAAGAAACAACACCAGGAAAAGGAGTAGATAGCCACATAACAGTTCCTGAAACACCATCACCAGATCAGCCATGTGAGATAGTTTATGGATTGGTGAAGAAAGAAGTTGGAAATGGTCCTGATGGTGTTGGAGCTAGAAAAAGAATGGCGAGGATTGCAGGAAACAGAAACGTAGAGCCATTAAGAGTTCAAAACTATGGAGGAATTGGGCTTCAATTTGGAAATCAAGAGAATGGATTGAAATCAAGCTCTGCTTACTCACAAATCTGTTCATCAGCTGCACAACATTTTGCAAGAATACGTGAAGTTCTTGTTGAAAGAAGTGTAACATCAACACTAAATTCAGGGTTTTTAACACCTTGGTAAGTCTTAAAAATCTCAATTTTAACTTTTCTTCTACAAGATTTGAATTCTATTGTTTGTTTTTGCAGCCGAGATAGATTAGTTGTGGCACTTGGGTTGGATTTATTTGCTGTAAATGATGAAAAATTCATGGATATGTTTATAGCACCAGGAGCCATTGATGTGCTGCAAGAAGAACGTCAACAACTTCAAAAACGTCAGAAGATTCTTAACTCTTGTTTGACTGAGTTTAAAACTGTGGCTCGTTCTCTGTAATCAATGGTCATCATCATCATCATCATCATCATCATAATCATCATCATTGTCTCTATGGTGTTCTTCTTCATGATTCTTCTGTAACAGGTTAAGTTTGCTTCTTGTGGACATATGTTGTTATGAGTTATGTCAATTTAAGAATCAGAAGAGTTAAAAAATTGTCATTTTATTCTCTTATTTTATTTTTTACCACAAATGAAATTATATGTGAAATGACGTTTTTTAAGGAGAAGTTGTGAAATGACTGAGAATTTAGGGAGCTTTTGTGATAAATTGTGGGTTTATTTGTAATTTATAAACAATTAGGGAGTTTCTGTAATTAACAAAAATATAAGGTACTTCTATGTAAATACATTTAAACCCGTATATCTCACAAGCTGGATCGCATAGTTTTAACGTCGAATATGAAGATGATTGCTACCTTTGAAAATTCCCATTTAATAAACTTATGCGACAAAATCTCAGAAACTAAAGTATTATTTTTTTTAATTTTTTTTTGCAACAACGAATCGATTCAAAAACTGATAAAAAAAAAATGTTACTGAAAATTGATAATCAATTAGAGATATTTTAATAGATCCAGAAATTTCATATTTTATTGAGTTTAATTTTGTTTTTAACGATAAAAAATTTTAATTAAAATTTTAAAAAATCGGCAAATATATAAATTAAATTGAGAAATTGATCATTGACTTGGAGAAATTACAGATTCGGTCGTAAAAAAAATCAAAAGGAATCTAAAAGAAAACGGAAGTGGCTGCGGATAGTTACGTCTATTTTTGTTTGCTAACGTGAAAAGGAGAGACGCGGAGGAACGAAGTAATAAATTTAAAGCATTCGAATATTTTAAAAGTAAAAAAAAATGTAAACAGTTATATTATTTAATACAAAAACTAATATAAATTTAAAGATTTTGTATATATTCTTTTGTTTGTGGATCATATCTAAACATTTTTGCTTTTGTTTTTGAGCCATGATTTTGGAATCTAGATATATAATAACAAAAATATCTAAATTTCTTATAACAATTCATTTTAAAGTTATAACTCACAAAAAATAGCTTTTACACGGATTAAAATTTACAGGTAAATCCAATTTTAATATTTATAAAAAAAAATATACTGATAATACAAAGTAGCAACTAACAATGTATTATGTTTAGATATAATTCTACAAAATCCATTAAACTATGGACTAATACCCACAAAATTAGTGTTTCAAGGATCAAAATGCTAAATAAAAAGAATGCTAATTATACTTGGGCATGATTTTGGTTTAAAAACTAAACCAAGCCATTTTTTTCAATTTTTGAACTAACCCAAACATTGAATACACAGACACCTATGGAGAAAAGAGCAAAAGCTGAGTAGTGTGAGGTAAGAAAGAGTCAGAAGAGAGTACAATTTGGCATGTGAAACCTTTGTGTCCTGTCTCTTTCACTCTCCACTATTTCTAGTATTCTTGTGTTCTGTACAAAATTAAACCAAAACAATAAAAAAAAAAAAAAACCATTAGTAAAATGACAAAATTTTAGTAAATCAGTTAATTACAAGTAAAAGATCCAATTTTTGTTTGCTATCTAAAGATTCATATGTTACAGAGATTAATCAAAGTTAATGATGTCAGAGTTGTGCTTTTTTTCTCTACAAAACAAAAGAACATAAACAAACAAAGCTTATGTCTGAATAATGTTTCCAGGTGTCTATTGAATCAATCCTTTAAACTAAAGTATAATAATCTCATTTCATTGTTCTTATTTTTCCATCTTTCAATCTATAATTCCTCCACTTCTACAAAGAATCTTTATATATAAGCTATGATGATAAATGTGGTAGTACAAGAAAGAAATCAAAAGGTTTCTATCGTATATAAGCATCTAACTCACTTATTCTTTTGTTTGTCATGGTCCAGACATAGATAATATCCATGCTTATGACATCAAATACCCTCAAATCTTATCAAACATAATATCTTAGAGATCAATTAACTAAGAATTTAAGGTAAATGCATTCACTTAAGAGATAAAAGAGACTTACAAGCAGAGGAATTCAGTGAAGGACGCCACCATTTATTACAAGTACCTTTTGTTGTTTTGTTCCTAGAGAACAAAAAGTAAAAACAAGTTAGTTGAGATAAGACCATGTGTAAAATTATGGAGTTTATGTACTATTTGTCTACACCAGGCATGATAATAAAGACTTACCCTTATAAGTACATCAATGATGTTCTCAAAGACTAAAGAGAGTTTTAATTTGAATCTAAGAATAAACTCAAAACACTTAAACTCAAAACGTGATCTGTTGTTTCAATTTTCTAGTAACTATTTCTTGAATCTAAACAAACAAAACCCATTTAGTCTATGAAATTGTTAAGAACAACTTTCTAGTTTCTAATGCTAATCTATATCTCCTTTTTTTATGAACTAGCACATAAGCATTAGCATGCACTTATTCCACCAGAGAAACGTACAAGAACACAGTGGTCCATCTCTCGACTTTACTTCACCTTTATAACACTTCAAAAAGCTTCCATTTCATCAGAAATATCACTCAAGTCTCTTCCTCCATATTGCTTAACCTACCAGAGTTTTCAATTCCACTTTCTTCTAACAAAAATCTTCTTAACTTTACAAGTTTAAGCTTTTGTCTGGAAGATGGATGGTAAAATAACACAAGGGCAAGGCTATTTGATGAGCAAGGCTAGTGTGTCTTACCTTGTGGATGAAGAAATGGAGAATGACATGGATGGGGAAGACGAAGTTGGAAGAGAGGAAGAGAAGAGGAAGGGAGTGATGGATAGAGTTAGAGGAGCTAGTGGCAGCGGCGGCGATCGTGCTTCATCAAGGATGTGTCAAGTAGACAGGTGTACAGCTGATTTAAAAGAGGCCAAACAATATCACCGGAGACACAAAGTGTGTGAAGTTCATGCCAAGGCATCTGCCGTCATTGTCGTTGGCGTGAGCCAACGCTTTTGTCAACAATGCAGCAGGTACCACTTTGCCCTTCTCTACACTTAGCTGAATTTTGAATGGGATTTTGAAATGGTTTGGGAGTTTGAAACAGGTTTCATGAGTTGGCAGAGTTTGATGAAGCTAAAAGAAGTTGCAGGAGACGCTTAGCTGGACACAATGAGAGGCGGAGAAAGAGTTCTGGTGAGAGTTTTGAAGGGTCAAGCAGGAGAGGAGTAACTGGTCAGCTGATTCAAAATCAAGATAGAGCAAGGGTAGAGATGACACTTCCTATGTCAAACTCATCATTCAAGCGACCACAGATTAGATAAGAGCTGCTTGCTCTCTCTCTTCTGTCAGCTCAATAAGCTTCCATCTACATTCTCTTAGAATCCCAAATTATGGTATCTAATCATATGTCAAAATCAGTTGAGTCATGGTATTGACTCCTGCTATCAAGAAATAACAACAACTCAGTACTCTCTTATGTTATCCTGTGATGGATACCTATCACTAAATGCAAAGACTCTAGTCTAACCTTGAGTCTACATATGTCTAGTGGTCTTGTATGTTTTATATATGTGTGAAATAATGTGCATTCCTCTTAAGAACACTATCTACTCGTTCTGTATAAGCTAATTGATAAAGATTTTGCACTACAGATTCGAGTAAGGAGTATCAGTCCACCAAAAGCACAAGAGACTAACCGAAAGCCATGGTTTCACAGCGAAGAATGAGATATCTTCACGAGCTTTTCCTTGCAATAGCTTCCTCTGAGAGATGCTTGCTACAGATTTCGGATCTTTGATTTGACCTATAACCTACGAGTAGATTTACAAGTTTTGAATAATCGAAAACAGCCATATGAGTCAAATTTTGAGAGTATACGACAATAGAAATCAAATTTTCAATACTCCATCACTTGCTAGAGTGAAAAATCCCGCGTCGTCAATACTTACCTCCATTACTAGATCTGGTTCTGAGCTCAGATGATAACCATGTGTAGTCTACTTCTACATCTTGTTCAATCCCTATCGAAAAGACAAAATCACCAGTTATTTACCTCGATCACGAGATTTGATCACTGAAAATTCCAAAACCCTAATCGTATTCGAATCAAAACATAGCATTCCCAAATTCCACAGCCAAATTCGAATAACTAATCGGAAACACCTTAGATCTCAACAGTTCTATGAACCTATATGTAAATATGCCGATACAAAAAATGAAAAATGCAGCCAATATACTTAGTATCGTAACGTATGAGAGACGTAGACGAAAACGAAAACGAACCCCCATGGTTGCACACTTGCACTTGCTGCTGCTCTCAGCTCACATCACCATCTTCGCCTTCCTTGACATTTTTTTTGGCGGGTAAGAAATAGAGTAAATGGGCCATAGTAAGCCCAAATAGTAATGGGCATAAGAATTAAAAAACCCAAATAAATATATATAAATGAATTTTCAGAACTTTTTACTTTAATTATATTGTTTTTACTCTTTACAAAATGATTTTAAATAGTTCTTTTTTTCAAAAACTCAAATGCGTAAATTACACATCAGAGATGTCTTAAACTTTAAGCAAAAATCGAACCATCAACAAGAAATAAAATCATATAAAAGAATTAAAAATCGACTTTTAAACAAATAGTTAGTCTATGCTTGAGTGACTATATATTATAATTATTCTATACGAAAATTAAAAGAATTAAGCATGAGTTTAAATTATATAATTGGTGGGTCGTCTGTCCCTAGACAATGTCACAATGGGACCAATGCTGTGTCTCCTAAAGAAAAGACTTTAACGGGAGACAAAAACAAAGCCGAAATGTGAGATCTTTGTCTTCCCAATTTTTTGCTGAGTTCATTTTTTGACTTATTATTTATATTAATTATGACGATAAAAAATTTAATAATCTATGAACAAAAATATAGTTCAATTATTTATATTAATTATGACGATAAAAATATAATAATCTATGAACAAAAATATAGTTCGAACAATATTTATATAACGTTTATTTATTTAAATTGAACAATTACACAACTACTAACACTAATATAAGCTTAAGTCATATACAACTTTTTTTATATTAATATTTGATTAACAAAATGGAATGTGTCTCAACGTAGGCTACAAAGGGTATAAAACTTATTAGATAATATAAATATACACTATAGATTCATATTATATATTAACTCGATTGCCAATAGATAATATTTTTAAATTTTTATTTCTTGTTTTAGTTGTCTTTAAAGTTGAAATAATGTCATAATATAAGCTAGCTCTCGTATTAAAGCTTAAAGTCATCGTTGCTTTCTGCATAAAACTTTAGAGTATTTTTGGGAGACAGTGTTCCCTATGGATACCATGTGAGCTTTCGAATACTAAAAGTCTAAAATAAATGGATTTATACAATTATACATATATATATATATATATTAAAATTGAATTTCTAGTGTGTAAATAGTGACTTTAATCGTATAATATTTATCATCATTTTGTATTAATGTTCTTATGATGAATTTGGTATCTAATTATATAATTAACATCGCTAGTTTAATCAATATATATATCAAAAATATTGTTTTCTTCGTTTAAGATATTATAATTACCATCTAATTTTTAGTTATTTGTGTTTTCCATTTGTTTTGTTAGTTTTTCACCACTTTTTATAATATTCCATTCTAGTCACACGTTTCCACAATTTTTTTATATCCAAATATTTTTATAAATTCATTTACTTATCGAATTATCTCTATATACAAAATCTAATAAACTATAATACCTCGTAATAAATAAAAAAAATCTTAAATAAAGCAAACATGTAGGGATCTTTTAGGGATCCCAAAAACACTTTATAGACAGAATCATTACACAAACACCATAAAGTATTAAACCATTTAATTTCACTTAGATCTCATTCTTGTCCCCACAACTAGTCAAACATGACCTGTCAACGCCTTGACTTCACATTCTTTCGCCACGTGTCCCCTCAAACCCCTCTTTATATATAACTCAAACACATTCACAAGTACACAAACTACTAACAAGTACATACTAGAACATCACCGGAAAACCCCAAATTCCGGCGAAACAAACCCTAATTCAATGGAGAATCACCGAAAAATCCTAAACTCCGGCGAAACAAACCCCGATTCAACGATTTCCGACTTCGAATTCGGATCAATAACTCCTACTTCACCATCACAAGATCCATTCATAGAAAACTCACCAGCTGATCATCTCTTTCTCAACGGCCGTTTACTACCACATGTCTTTTTCCCGATGGATCGGTCGGTTTCTCGTACAACAAGCGAAGAAACATTCCGAAGCTATAACAGTAACAATAGCAGTCCAACATCATCTTATTACACTCCAAGAACAAGTATTTCTAGCATCAAAGATCATAACAACGACAAAACATTGTTATTCAATATAACCAAGCCCTTAAATACAACAAAAAATGTTAACGTTCCAATGTATTCAAAAGGATACAAGAAGATGAAATCAATGGAAAATATTGTTAGTGTACAAATATGGGAACATATAACTCCGGTGTTTAGAAGAGAAGGATCAAGAATTAGGAGTGGGATTAGGGTTGGTGGTGGAAGACGGAGGAGGAAAGCGGCGGCTGCGGCGGCGGAGAAAAGAAGAGGAAGTAAGTTAATGAAATGGTGGCGGAGGATTATGAAGGCGGTTATGTTGGCTTGTAGAAAATGTCATACTATGGAACCTCATAGAATTGTTTAATTTGTAAAATGAAAAAAAATGAAAAAATGAAAATATATGATTTTGGTTGTGTTAAGAAAATATTTTAATTGTTTATAATTTTTTTTTAATGGTTTTACTTTGGAAAAATGATTTATGTTAGATTGTTTTCTTTAATTTTCACATAAAATATTTGATTTGACCGGTTAAGTGACTAATTCTAGTGGTTTTTTTTAATGTGTTTTAAAGAATCATTGTTTAATTTTCGAGTTGTAAGGAAATTGACATAATTTATTATTGATATTTATTCGTTTTGATCTCTAATTTCAAAAAAATATACTAGAATGTTCGCGATTTATAAAAAAAAAATATTGAACCGACCGGTTTAGGGCGGTATCTATTGTAGCATAAACAACTTAAGTTTGGGTTTAATAATATTCTTTCTTTAAATTTTGGATTAGGCCCGTTAAGATTGTGTATAATGTAAACTAAATGGTGCGTGAACTCGGATTGTATTGGGTCCGGGTCGGCTTGGTGTTAAGGTTTTTTTTTATATAAAGAAAATAATAATTATAAGTATAAAAAATGAAATGAAAATTGAAGAATCAAATCGAGGAAACTTCATCAGCGATAGAGAGCAGTTGATTTTGATCTCTTGGTGTTCGAGAGAGAGAGAGAGGGAGCATTGGAAGGAGAATTATCTCGGGAAGGTGATTGAGGAAATCTGTAAATATTTGTCCATCTTCTTCGTCGAGACTCCCAAGGTAATCTGAATGCGATCCTGGAATTTCTCGGATTTTGATATCGTAAATCGAGGAAAATTATGGATTTCTTTTTCTGATTTGATAGAAAGGGATAGGAATTTGTACGATGGTGGTTCAAATTACGTGTTTGTTGTGTATTCATTATCCTTTACTGGATAATTTGATTTTCTCGGTTAGTTGAATTTTTTTTTTCTCTTTGAGCTATCACTTCTTCTTTTATTCTGGATGTTGCTGTTTTATATGTGAAAACAGTCAAATGTCTTCGAGATGTAGCGGTCTTATTAATGTATTTGCTTGTTTTGAGTAAAGGGGACTATACATTCAGATTCTATGGGATTTTGCTCGGGGATAATAGATCTCAGTTCGTGTTGCTCTTTATTTGTGACATGTAATTATGTTATGGGCTACTTGCAGAAGTTCTTGTGTTTTTAGTTAGGGGATTTGGTGGAAAATACTTGCCGGGTTGACCCAATTTGGGGGAATGTAATTGTGAGGTGGAGATTTGTGAAAAGTTTGTGATTCGTAGGGTGAGATTGTGCTATTGCCGGCACAGTTATTTACGAAATCAAGTATTTGCAGATAGAGGAGAAAGGGTTTTTCTTCTTGTGAAAATGGATGATGTTGCTGGTTTGCAAGAGGCAGCTGGAGGCAGGTTTAGCCAATTTGAGTTAATTGGGAGAGGATCGTTTGGTGATGTTTACAAAGCGTAAGTATCTAAATATCTAATGCACCCTTGGGTGAACGTATTGGTTTTATTGCTGTCACCATATAGAAAAATAAACAGAAATGCTGACAAGGGGATCTTAGGTTCATCAAACTCATTGAAACTGATTACTGTAGTTGTTTAATCTCATTGGCTATTTACTTGGCAAGAATAGAGTGATACTGATAGATTCTTTTATCTGAAATACAAAAGTCTTGAAACATCTGTTCGAGGATTCTTTAATCATATTTACTGAGCTGGTACCTCTGCTTTTCAGGTTTGATTCGGACCTTAACAAGGAGGTTGCTATTAAAGTAATTGATCTGGAGGAATCGTAAGTATTTACCATATTTTAGTTGTTTTTTGTTTTCTCGCTATCGGGTATCCCCTTAAGCTTTTGTGTATTATCTGTTTGCGGTCTAATAAAATCGAACATCGATTTTCATATTTTTTATATGTTACTTCTTCGTGAGTCTCGAGGGCATTAATCTATATCTGGTTTCTCTGTAAAATTGCTCTAGAGTTTAGTTGTAGTATGTTTGTTTGAAGAATGCCACAGTGCTCTTTTCTAACTAGCTCATTTACTTCATGTCTAACAGAGAAGACGAGATTGATGATATTCAGAAGGTATTTCCTGAATTGACGTTACTTTTGTGTATAGTATTTTCCTAGCAAGATTGTGGTGTTCACTTTTTGTATATTAACCCCAGGAAATTTCAGTATTGTCGCAATGCCGTTGCCCTTATATTACCGAATACTATGGTTCTTACCTTCACCAGACCAAGTTATGGATCATCATGGAATATATGGCTGGTGGCTCAGTTGCTGACCTTGTATGTCATTTCATTTTTTGGTTGACTTTGAGAAATAGAATTGTGTACATGGCGACGACTTACTATATACTCGTCGGTTCGATTATGATCTCTTAAAAAAATGTTGTAAATGTAGCTTCAACCTGGCAATCCGTTGGATGAAATATCAATCGCTTGTATTACTCGTGATCTCCTTCATGCTGTTGAATATCTCCACACCGAAGGAAAGATCCATAGAGATATCAAAGGTTTTTCTCTTTTAGTAGAGTCTCTGTGTTTTCAGTGAACCAGATATGTTATTTTCGCTTCTAGTATGACAAATATTTTCTTCCTCTTTCTGCAGCTGCTAATATTTTGTTGACCGAGAATGGTGATGTTAAGGTATTCTTTACTCTCTTAAACTGAAGACACTGAAATCTTAAATCTCTTGAAGTGGTTAAGTTGAACAGCCGGTTTCAACCTTCTTTCACTTGTCTCAGGTTGCAGACTTTGGTGTGTCGGCACAATTAACCCGTACAATATCAAGGAGAAAGGTGCTTTTCTTTTATGTGAATGACTATTTCTGAAGGCTGAAGGACTAGAAGTTTCCTTTTAACATTTTGACAACATCTTTTTTTTAAATCTCTTGTTAGTGTTTTGGACAACCAGTGCATTTGCTAATAAGAAAAAAAAATTACAGACATTTGTAGGAACACCATTTTGGATGGCACCAGAAGTGATTCAGAACTCAGAAGGGTATAATGAGAAGGTATCTTTCCCATATGCCGTAGTCTCTTTGGCTCTTTTATCTTACCAGATCTTCTGTGTATGTCCTAGCCTTACCTGTTTTGTATCCCTTTCCAATCTTTTGATTATTTTGTTACTGGGTTGGTAAATCGTTCTTAGGCAGATATATGGTCGCTTGGAATAACAATGATCGAGATGGCAAAAGGAGAACCTCCCCTTGCTGATCTTCATCCTATGAGAGTGCTTTTTATTATTCCCCGGGAAAATCCTCCTCAGGTTTCACATTTCCAGTTTTATTTTGAACATGATTAAGACTTCCCAGATGGTCAAAAATGTTTTTTTGTAGAGCAATATTTTACTGCCATATGCGTGGACTGTGGAATCACCTTAGACGGGCTAGATATTCAATATTTTTTTGTGTTTTTCTCCACAGTTAGATGAGCATTTTTCCCGTCCTTTGAAGGAGTTTGTTTCGTTTTGCTTGAAAAAGGCTCCTGCTGAGGTACTTGTAGTGGAGTCTTTGAGCTTTATTGCCAATAGTGGTGTGCTAAGATCTCTCATACAGCTTTTCCTTGTACTTTCAGAGACCAAGTGCCAAAGAACTTATTAAACACAGATTTATAAAGAATGCTCGAAGAAGTCCAAAACTTCTTGAAAGAATAAGGTTTATCATTTGTTCTTGTTACAGCTTTCGTTTGCGGTTCCAGTTTTTTTACTCCACTTAATTGTGTGTCACAATAACTATTGCTGTTTGACTTGTAGATGGTTTTCCCTCTGGGTTCTGCTTTATATCAAACTAGTATAAACAAGAGCACGATTCTTATTCTGTCCTTTTTTTGTTGTTTGAAGGGAAAGACCAAAATATCAAGTTAAAGAGAACGAAGAGAGTCCAAGGAATAGTCCAATGGCTGAATCATCTGGTACTGTTAGAGTTGCTAGAGATGAGAGAGGCCAAGGAACTCATGGAGCTAGGTTGGTTAAATGGCTTGCTCTTTGAATTTCGTCTCTCTTTCTTGTTCATCAAACTGTTAAGTACTTGTAAGTACAGTTTTCAGGGAAAAACTGTCAAAAATGCTGGGTGGGACTTTAGCGTTGGGGGTTCTCAAAGTTCTGGAACTGTTCGAGCTTTAAAACCTCCACAAGCTAGGGAACGGCGCCAAGAAGTTAGTTCTCAAAAAACATCACGAGCCAGTGGTAGTCAATTATCACCCATTTCTGGTAGTGCAGTCCCCGATATTTCTGGAGGCTCTGTTAAAAGAGATTCTTATCAGAATAACTTCGACGAAGAAGTAAGAACCTTTTTCTCTTGTGCACATAGATGCTGTTCCTGTATCGCCCCACACTATTATTTGTTAGTAGCAGACACTGCACTGAGTAATTCTCGTGAAATTTAGAAGTGTATCACGATCCTTAGTGTTATAAGTTGTTGGATAGCCATCTTATCAATGTCCACTATAAGAACTGGCAAGGTAGATATATCATACTTTTTGATCTCGTCTTCTGTTTTTTCAGGATGATTCATCACTCAGTGGTTCCGGAACTGTTGTCATAAGAACTCCAAGAAGTTCTCAGTCATCTTCAGCATTTCGTGACCAAAGCTCTGGGGTATTAGAAACATTTCTCCTTTTTTTTTATAAAGCAAGTCTATTTGTATTTACCTTGACGCTGTCTTATTGTTTCAACAACTAGATTGTCTGATTCCATTGCTACTTTGTAGTCTACAAGCAGGTATGCGTCATTTGATGATGTTTCTACCAGTGGAACTGTTGTTGTCCGAGGACAGAACGATGACCCTGCATCACCTCGAACCCCAAAATCTAGACTAGGGCTACAAGAAAGAACTTCTAGCGCCTCAGAAGATAGCATAGCAAATCTCGCAGAGGTTATATAGCTTCCTCAAAACTCTTTTTTTAAGTTCTCTCTTAAATTCTCCTGTATTCTTACTATTCGTAAAAGTTTCTATGTATCTTCGCACTTGATATTATTTGTTTCAGTTTGCATTCATCATCAAATTCCGTATTAATTTCCATTAATTTTTCAGGCAAAGGTAGCACTTGAAGCAGGTTTCAGAAGGGGGAACGCTAGAGAAAGACTTGGTAATGGGAAAGTTAGCAGAAGAAGAGAACAAGAGACAGATAGTTCAAGTAACTTAAGGTTAGTCTGCGTATACTATCTTCTGGTCACAGCATTTTACCGATAATTTCTGACATGAACCTATTACATTATAGAAATTCACGCGAGTATTCTGATAAGCAAAAACCACCCCCGAGATCACAACAAGTGAGTGATGACGAAGATGACTCCAAATTAGCATCATTGTCTGCATCATTGTCACTATTGCTCTTACCATCTTTAAAAGAGGTTAGCTTCTATATTTTCTCTAAGTACCATTTCTCCGATCTTGAGAAAAAAGGTCTTGAAACTGCGTTTTTTCTGGGTATAGGCTCTTGGTGACGACTCAAAAGGGTCTGTTGGACGTAGAGTAACGAGATCTCTTGTGAACATGGAACGCGAAAAGCCTGGTTCTTGTGAAGCTTTTATTGCTAAACTTATTGAACAATTGGGAAGGTAACATAAACTCTTAAAACACAGATCTTGCACACACACTATTACTCATCTTATTACCGAAACTTGATCTGATGAAACATCCTAAAAACAGCTCAAAGGAAGTATCAGTTAAAGATCTACAAGACATGGGGATGCGTGTTTTCGCTAAGTCAATGATCAATGATGAAGATAACAAAAGAAAGCAAGCTAACAAAGAGTTTACTTCCAATTCAAACGTTAGCCCACTCACCAGATTCTTACTCTCAAGGTTTGTGAAATCATACCAATTACATATATATATATATATATATATATCTTTTTGGATTTCAAAAAATCAAATAATTTTTATAATTTTGAAATGTGTTGTATTGATTTTGTGTGTGTTTTGTAGATGGCAAGGTCAAACATCACGTGATCTTAATCCAAGTTAAGGACACTGAAGAAAGACATGAACTTAAGAATGGTTTGTGCCTTTCATTATTTTTGGTTTTGGTGTTTCTACTTTTTTGATTTAATGCATTGATTTTTGGTATTTATGTGCATAATTTGTCAGCAAAAAGAGTGTATTTATATGTTTTTTTTCTTAATGACCTTTTTTTTTGTTATTGGGATCTTTTATTTTATTTTTACATTTTTTTTCTTCCTGGGTTTTTTTAAGGAAGCACATTCTTAGTTGTATAATTAAAGACTCTGTCTTTTATTATTTGTGATAAAATGTATGACTCTTTACTTTTATTGATGGTTAGACACATTAGCAACGTTGGTATTAATATTTTCTTAAATCACATTTTCTGTTAAACTAGAAATTAATGTAATATAGTATTAAGAAAACAATAATAAAAATGCATATAATAATTTTGAAAATTAAATAAAAACAGCAATACCAATTAAATGAAAGTAATGATAAAAAATAATAATAACGACAGATAATAAGTTCAAAAAGAAAAATAACTCAAATACTTGAAAATAGTTAACGGCGTTAATATAAATTTCTAAAGCGAATATGCATTTATATATAATATTTAATTAATTGTAGTGTATATACGTAGTATGTCGATGAGTCAAAGTGGTCCCGTTTTGGTCGGAGCAAATGGGTCAAAGATAGAAAGGACATTTTAGTCACAGAGTTCAATAAAGACACGTGTCAGCTCCATAAAAGCATACTATAACAGTAGGACCTACTTATTCCACGGAAAACGCTACTTATCACCTCAGCCGACGCCTCTTAAAGTGACTGTCTGTCACCTTCAGAGATCTGACAGTGCCACGTGTTACATTACTCTGACAACTGGCCAGGTGATCTCATACGTGGCTATTTCACATTGGTAGTTATTATAATTGCGATTACACCCTCGTATTTACTATTTTTTACTCAATCAAACCCCTTTCTTTCCATATGTGTTTATTATACCCCTATGACATTTCACACATTAAAGTAATTAATTATTTCATTTACCTCTGTAATGTTTTATCTCAATTTTTTACGATACTAAATTTAAAATTAATTGTGGATCTATAAAGCATCATGTTTTAATTCTTAAAGCCCTATTAAGTAACTAAAATGAAATTTGAGTTATATTTGTTTATAAAATAATTTGATGTCCAGTTTTATCCTAAAAATGTATTAAACCACTTTAAATAACGTAAGAATATCATTTTTTTTAGTTCACCATTTTATTAGTTTTAAGTTTCTCTAAACTTAATTAGCTTAGTCAATGTTTATATTCATATGATTGTAATTTGTAATGTCATGTCAATATATGAAGAAAAACTAAGAAACTATAACTTATATGGTGTTTAGAATATGATTTTAAATACTAGTGATCTTTTCATAAAATATAAAGTATATAGGACTAAAGAGCAAATATAGACAATAATATTTGGTGTATGTGGGCGTTTAAGCACCCGAGTGACATGACACGATTGGTTGTAGGTTAAGTGGGGTTAGGTATGTGAATGTTATAAATGACAAGATTAAGGGATAAATTGAAATTATCGAACTTTTAAAGCACTAAAAAAGTAAACAAAATAAACAAAGAGCATCAAACTTTAACTATTTGTATAGGTGGCCGCGACCCATAGCCTCGACATGAACCTAGTCAGTAGTCACATAGTTTTGTCTCGCCCAACACGTGTCATGCTTTCAACCTCGCATATCTATAACTTTATTAATTACATCATTATCATTTTCTAGAGTAATCTAATCTTTCATTTTCACATACAAAAAATGATCGATTCATATATACAATTATATTAAAAAAAATTTGAAACAATATAGATATACCATGTTTTGTTCATAATTATATATCAATCAACATAATTATATCAATATTTTCTTAAAAATCACCAAATAGCTTTAGAACGTATTTATTAAAACATTATATGTATATGTATATACGTAGTACGTATACATTAAAGGTTGAATTTTTTAATATTTTTAAGATTTTATAAAATCGTGTATTATTGAAATTGTATATTTTTAATAAAAAAGAAGAATAAAAGTTTTCAAAGTCCGTCCACGTGGATATAAGTTACGATAGCAGCCGTTGGATTTGAACTTAAAGGTTTGATTGCATAATTGGCGACAAAGAATCCAATCAATTTTTTCTATCTTGGTCTCTCGTCACGAAGCCGCCTTATCACCTCTATTTCAATACGTCACCGTTTTCATAACATCACAATTTGCTAAATTAGTCCTTATATTTCTTGATTTTAGACAAGCTTAGCGCGTAAGTTTTTAAGGTATAATAATAATTATATAAAGACACAAAAAATAGAATGATTTAATCAAAAAGTCAAAAAGTTTGAAAGAAACAGAAGGTACTAGTGTGAAGAAAAGTGGGACCCATGAGAGTGACGTCAGCGTAAAGAGAGTGCGCTAATAGCCTAATATACGCCGCGGCCAAAAGTGGGGCCCTTCCCTTTGACGGTGGGTACGTGTGGACTATTTATTTTTCAATAGCAGACTATGTTCCACTAATTATATATTTTTTTAATTATATTAATTTATTAACTAAAACTACTATTTTCAAAATTAATCGCTTAGACAAGAGATTTGAACAAAATAAACGTTGATGATTTTGATTATATACATTTTAAGGCCATTAATTACAATTTTTTATAGATTTTGTTTTAAACTAATTGCAATTTCTATAGAACATAAGATTGAATCTTATATTATGCAACAATAATATGTACATAAAGATTCTTCCACGTCAGCTAAAATTATAGTAATTCTTTTTTTTTCTCTTAATTTTCTTCTACGAAAACAAAACGGTTGATAATGTTTCTAAACGCAATTTCTCTTAAAGAAAAAAACGCGACGGAGGCGTCAAAGACTAAAAACGCGACGGAAGCGTCGAAGACTAAAACAAAACGACACCGTCTAATGCTATTCAGCCGGAGGAGGTAAATTAAGATCCAGATCTAACGGCTGAGATCTCTTCTCAGCTCCACTTTCAAAATCAAGAGCTGATGATGAATCTGACTCACTCTGGGTCCCACATATCTTCACCGGAATATTTTCACGACG
>KE152133.1:50937-82245 GCA_000411095.1 Aethionema arabicum | reverse complement strand
AACCATATATATATATATATATATATTAAATTATTTTGTTTATTTTATCACTTTACAAAAACTATTTTGATTAGTATTTATATTTGTGTTATATAAATTTTATAAAAGTAAGAATAATTAAGATTGCTTTGGCAATTGGGCAATTGTATTCCTCACATCACATGTGGCGGCTAATGCGTATATATACACGATATATTTTAAAGTAATTAATCTTAAAATTTATATAAATTAAACAAAAAATTAACAAATTCATGTGTGAATATATATATTGTTGGCATGTCAATGAAGTAACACTACGAACGATGTTCATAGATTTTTGTGTTTGTCGATTTCTTTTCACTTTATGCTGACCAAATAGTCAAATGTAGTTTTTAAAATACCATAATTTTGTTATAACAAAATTTAGCATTGTCTACACATAACTGCTATTTAAAAAAAAACAAAAAAAAAACTGTTAACTTTCTAATGGGTTTGAATTTTTTTGATAATATAATTATATATAAAAAAGAAATTAAAAATCATAAATTGGATATTAATTAATATTGGGGATAATTAGGTGTCAAGCTGGTTTAACAACGAAAGCACATGGGACACTTCCTCAAAGCCTGTTTCCACATTTTTGTTCTTATCATTTTTATTTTTATTTTATAGTTATTCGCTCAAATTAAACTTTTTTAAAAAATATTTTCAAGAAAAAAAAAATCCATTCCAATAACTAATTTTATAAATTCTTAAATACATAAAGAAAATCACAACCTTAATTATATACAATTTAATCTAAACAAACATTTCTTATAAAAAAATCGAATTTGAAGAATTATTTTTTGTTTGTAATTAATTTGTTAATTAGGATAAATCAAGATTATGACGGGTTGAAGTTCTTTATTTATTGATAATTAATTAAGTAAATAAAAAAGGATTAATTAATTAAAATAAAAGAGAAACCAATGAAAAAAATAGGAAAAATAAATGGCGAAAAAGAAGAAAATAAAAAGCTCTAATGACCGTGCGAAAAAAGAAAATAAGAATCAAGAAACCGAAGTCCGTTTCTCTCTCTATCTCTCTCTCCCTCACCTCCTCTCTTTCTCAATCTCCTCTTCCTTGGATCTCTCTCTCTTTCTCTCCCTGATTAAACCTCCAAAATCAGGTTAATTTTTCATCTTTAATCGCCGAAGATTATCGGGTTTTCTTCATCCTTCTTTTGATTTTTACCTTTTTGTTGTTGTAATCCTCTGCTTAATTTTGATGGGTTTTG
The DNA here is from genome assembly GCA_000411095.1 of Aethionema arabicum. Classification (NCBI taxonomy): domain Eukaryota; kingdom Viridiplantae; phylum Streptophyta; class Magnoliopsida; order Brassicales; family Brassicaceae; genus Aethionema; species Aethionema arabicum. The sequence continues at coordinate 80,990 of KE152133.1, read as the reverse complement.
TTGATTGTTTTGTTATCATCACGAACTTTATCTGAAATTGAAATTGCATTGTTCTGGGTTTTCAATTTCTTGTGTTTGATCGTTTAGGTTTTGTTTAATTGTTGTTTGATTTTGTGTTTTTTTTCTTTTGCAGGGAGTTTTGGTTTCTGGATTCTCAAGAGAAATCTTTGTCTTTCTTCGCAGCTGGTTTGCAAGCCCATTTGAAAAAAATCATTGATTGTTTTTTCTCAATCTTAATGTTATCAAGGTTAGATTTTTTTATATCTTTTTGATGTTTAATTCAACAATTCTGTGTTTTGTGTTGATGGGTTTGTATTAGAATTGAAGAATTGTTTCTTATTGGGTTTGATTTTTGTTGAAGTTTGCATCTTTTTTTGTTAAAGATCTTAAGCATGTTCAAAATTCACCACATTGCGTCTCCTTAAGATACGGTTATTAAACATTTCGTGAGACGTTTTAGAGAGATTTCCGTCACTTTCTCGGACTCAGAAACTGCAGAGAAACATGTTCTTTATTTGTGTGTTTGAATTCAGTTACTATACAATTTCACAAAACAAGAACTTAGCATATGTCAAAGATGTAATTGCCAATGATTTCATAGCTAAGTTTTCAGATTAGCCTAAGATCATTGCATTGGTTAAATTAGGCAATTCTTCTGGTAGCTTAGCCACTGCTGTTTTCGATGTTTGATTGCTTACATTGACTCATATGAGTGTAATTTTGTTGTTTGAATTCAGCTCCTATTCAATTTCACAAAACAAGAGCTTAACATATGTCTAAGATGTAATTGTCACTGATTTCATAGCTAAGATATCAGAAGAGTCTAAGATCATTGCATTGGTTAAATTAGGCAATTGTTCTGGTAGCTTAGCTACCGCTATTTTCGATGTTTAGTTGCTTACATTGACTCATCTGAGTGTAGTTTTGTTGTTTGAATTCAGTTACTATTCAATTTCACAAAACAGGAGCTTAACATATGTCTAAGTGCCATTGATTTCATAGCTAAGATATCAGAAGAGTCTAAGATCATTGCATTGGTTAAATTAGGCAATTCTTCTGGTAACTTAGCCACTGCTGTTTCGATGTTGTAAAGCTTTAGTTTTACTCATCTGAGTGTATTGTTTGTTGTGAGCAGAGGGCTTCTGCAGCAAGCGAAATGGGACAAAGAAATAGGACAGTTGATTTAGAAATGGAGCAGCAATCTCAAGCCTCAATACAACCAGAATTGCGCATCGTTCCCGCCTTTCCACAACCAGATACTAACACTCCTCTCATGATCACAACACTTGGAAATTTTCCTAATTTAGAACCACATACTCTTCAAGAATCACCTTATGATAACTCAGCTATGTTCTATGGCCTTCCTCAGTACCATAATCCTCAGAATCTTCATCAAAACGCACCAAGTTTCTATCTTCCATATGTAGCTTCTTTTCAAGCCCCACCAAGTCAGTTTCCATCTTCTAGTAGTCATGGAGTAACGTCTGATGAATATAATAATAGTAGAGGTACGTATAAGCGAAAGAACGCAGAAGGAATACATGGATCTGCTCCTTGTTCTTTTGCTCCAGAAGTTACTCCTTTCGTGGTTAGTAACCCGCAAATTGGTCAGAGAAGTACGCGAAATAGACCGGGACCTGTTCCTTTAAACACTCCTATCCCTCATGCTCCAAATAGCTTTATTCAAGGAAGCTATGCCGGTATTCATCCTTTTCCACCTCTTGGTTCAGTTTGGTATGATCAACACCAGATTAACAATGGCAGAACTGATGGAACACCTTCATTTTGGCCTCACGCACCTTATATGCATGGTACCCATCATTGTTTCTCTGAATTTTTCACACAATTTCTGTAAAAAGCTTGAATCTTTTTGATTGATTTATGCAGGTAATAGTATTGTTACTGGTTCCTTAGAGTCTGGAAACGTTTGCTTACCAAGATTCCATGATAGTAGCAGAAATCCAACAGCTTTTATTTACCAGAGGGATCACTTTTACCCGGCGCCGCCTCCTCCTGTACATCCTCACATGGCTTCAGCTTCTTACAGAGTTCCTCATGGTTCAGAGATTGGTTTGGGTCCAGTTCAACCAACTGGATTCAGGATATACCCGCATCAACAGCGCGATGAAAATGCACCGTTAGCAAGTCTTAGACACCGTGGAGTTCCTCGCCTTAGAGTGATGCCTACTGATGTAAAATTTGTCTCATTTTCTCTCATCTTTAGACTCATTGTTCTTGTGTAAGATTTAATCTTTGGGGATTTTTTCTTGTAACAGGAAGTTGCAGTGTTGGAGTTTGGAGAGTTTCGTGGAAACAATCATGTAGATCATCATAGAGATATGCGTTTAGACATTGAGGAAATGTCATATGAGGTTAGTCCAGTTCTTTAACCTCCATTTTAATGAAAGACAAGAACTTAATGTTTTAGATTTGGTGAGTTTTTAGGAGCTTCTTGCGTTGAGTGAGAGAATTGGGACAGTGAACACTGGTTTACCAGAAGAAGCTGTTAAGAATCATTTGAAAACAAGAACATGTTTTGGAATTAACCTTGAAGAATCTCCACCTACAGACACAGAATCTGATTCTTGCACTATATGTCAGGTTAGAAACAATAGTTAAAAGATCATCATAGATTAGAAACAGCAGCTAAAGATGAGAGTTTTTGTTTGAATTTGGACAGGAAAACTATGAGAATCAAGAAAAGATTGCGACATTGGATTGTGGGCATGAGTATCATGCGGAGTGTTTGGAGAAATGGTTGGTGGTGAAGAATGTGTGCCCAATCTGTAAATCAGAGGCATTGGTAATGGAGAAGAGAAGGGTATAGGAAGAAGAAGAAGAAGAACTACTCTTTCTAATGACGTTTTTTTAAAAATTTATTTATATAAAAAAAAAGGAAACAAAAGAGAAGAAAACAGAGTTTGGGTTTGTTTTCAGCTCCAAAAAAAAAAGGATTCTGTAAATTTGTAATTTTTTTTTTAATTTTTGTGCACATAATATGTGTGAATTGGTCGAGAAATCTGTGACTGTCGTTTTTAATTTGGTTTTTGTTTTTCTTGATAATGAAATAACTGTACAGACGAATTTGATTGTTTTAGGGTTTTTTATTTATTTATTTCCGCCATTGTTGGAACTCTGCAATTGCAGAGAACTCACGAATTAGGGTTCTAAAAATTTTAAAGCTTTTAAATTTTGTAGGTATTGTCAAGATTTCATATGGATTTTGAAGTTTTTCATCTGATTTTAACTCCAGCATGGATTTTTACTTAGGGTTTAATTTGGGGATTTTGATTCCTCTGTTTTGTCCTGTTCGAGCTTTAAATACTGGATATACGGTTACGGTATACCTCGTCGGCAAATATATAAATTTCCGATTTTACCCTTGCAGATGGCCTCTGATTACACGTGTAGCCGCGTCACTATATATTTATATATTATCCGTTACTTTAATTTTTTTTACGCGATATGAATGGTTTATCACTGAATCGAAATTCCAAGATTGTCCTTTATCCTTATTAGATTAGATTTGTTCTTTTTTGTTTTTTATATATAAAGAATGTGTATATATATCTGTCAAACTATATTAATATCGTTTATATTGTTATTTAAATAAAATATCATCTTGGTTATTCAAATATTGAGGGCTATAGCGGTTTAATACCAAATATAAAGCCAACGTAATTTAATAAATTAATTTTGAACATTTCTTTCGTGAATTTGAGGAAGGCCACTATGTACAAATACTTTGTTTTGTCATTTTCATAAAAGTGGAATTTTTGTATTATTTTTTAAAAAAAATTGACTAAAGTAAAAGATTTTATTTTCTTATTATATTGAAACTGATAATAAAATATGTTAAAGAGCTAAAGACCAAGCTCGGTACAGTATTTATAGTGGCATATCCAAATTTCTTGAGATTTTCTTATGAATATTTTATAACCAACAACAAACTCTTACAATTATATAAAATAAATATGTCATTAAGATGAACCCATCTTTTTATAGCATTTATTATAATATGTGACTTTGAGGAAAGAATTCGCTATATAGCATTTATTAGAATATATGTTTTATAGGAAATAATTCGTTATGTATAATAAAGAAAATTGCAATAGTTATACGAAATATAAATATCCAAAAAAAGTAGATATATAACTATATTTTTAATTATTAAATATCTTTTATATAAAATAATAAGTCTAACGTAATCATTAGAAAAGAGTACAATATCAATAAAATTGTAATTCTAACATATTAGTCTAAGATATAAACAAAATAAGTCGATTTAAAAAATATCATATATATATTTTTTAATTACTGAATATATAATTCTCCAAATTATATGAAAGTAGTAGAGTTTATAATAAATATATACTTTTTCCCCCACTAAATATATACTTGTAATGTATATATAAGAAAAATATTTTTCTTCTTTTAGCATCAATTTAAGAAAATAAAAGAAAAGGGTAAAAAGGTAAAAATTCGTGTACTTAGTCCTCCATAAGTTGCTCTTGTATAATCAAATCGCAGTCGTTGTTCGTTGTCTTCACTCTCTCTGAAATTGCCCCACACGATTTACACACACTTTATGATCTCTACATATATATATATATATACATACAAAATCAACAACCTCGCTGTATAACTCTTCCATGAACGTGGTCCTCTAATTTTGCTCCATTTTTCAAATCATGAGATCCAAATCGCTTATCCCTTGTCTCTTCCTCTTCCTACTTCTCAATTCATCTGTTTACGCTCGATTCGTCGTCGTTAATCCATCTTCTACCGGTTTAATCGCCGATGGAGTTGATGGAGAGCGTGGTGTCGTCTCTTCCGGATCGATTATCAAGACGGTGGTTAGAGCGGAGGAGGAGGAAGCTTGTGAGCAGACCTACGGGTTTATGCCGTGTACTAAAACGGCACTTGGGAACGTGTTTTTGATTTTGGTGTATGGATTCTTGATGTACACTGCTGCGACGTATTTATCTAGTGGTAGTGAGCTTCTCCTTGAGATCCTTGGCCCTGGAATCGTCGGTGGTTTGTTTTTACCCATGCTTGGAGCGCTTCCTGATGCTATGCTTATTCTAGGTATGCGAATTTTTCTCGTTTCTCTTTATTGAAATTCTAATCAGATCTCGCGATTTGACATGCTTAGAATCGATAATTCGATCTATATGCTTGTGGAATTTCTAATTGAAAATCATTTGAACGAGAAAAGTAGATTAGGAATCATGAAGAAACTTTTGATGAAATTGATGCCAAAATTCGAAAGCATTGGGCGATTTTTTGGGTAGTGTTTGAATTTTGCTGAGAGGATAATGACTTTTTTGAGAAAGTGGATCTTTGTTAGGTTCTGGGAATCAATACTGATGTAACCCAATCATCTCATTGCGTATGTGTTTCTGTTTCTTAGTCAATTTTATCTTTTTTTAGGTAATTATCTTGCTTTTTTTTTGTTCTTGATGGGACTTATCTTGTCATGTGTTGATGTTTCTTTGGGTATAAGTTTTAACGACACCTTTCGCTTTCAGTATCCGGGCTCTCTGGAGATGCATCAGAGGCACAAAGCCAGGTCTCTGTTGGAATGGGTTTGCTTGCTGGTTCAACTGTTATGCTCTTGACAGTAATCTGGGGAACTTGTACTGTTGTTGGCAAGTGTGACCTACGAGATTCGATTGCTTTAAACAACCAAGACACAAAACGCTTTGATCTAAAAGGTAACAAATGTGCTATGTCTGGTTTATTGATCATTTTTCTGAACTTGAAACTGTAAAATCTTGTTGTACTCTGCGAGGTCCTTACTTTCTCTTTTCTGTAGATTCTGGTGTGACTGTTGATGTTTGGACTAGCTATGCTGCAAGAATCATGGCTATATCAGTTATCCCGTTCGTTATTGTTCAGCTTCCACAGATGTTTAACTCAACATCTGGAAGACACTTGGCTGTGTTGGTTGCTCTAATCCTTTCGGTTTTAATGTTGATCTCTTACTGTGTATATCAGGTAACATAAAATTCTCAGAACCATGAACTCCTTGGATTGCAGATGATGAATTTTTTGTTCATTTTTGCTTTCTCCCTCATGTTTCTTCCTTGTACAATATCCAGGTCTTTCAACCATGGATCCAAAGGAGACGGCTTGCTTTCGCAAAGCACAAGCATGTTATCTCAGGAATTCTAAAGCACTTGAAACAACATGCTTTAGGTAGGCTTCTTGATGATGAAGGTCAGCCTGATGATCGTGTTATTCGAAAGTAAGTCACATTGAACAAATTCAAATAGCTTCACCTTTTGCTCAAGTTTCATCTGTTTATTGATTCTAATTACATTGCAGGTTGTTTGAGACAATTGATGTCAACAAAGACGGACACTTATCAGCAGCTGAACTAAAGGCACTTATCATAGGAATCCGGTTTGAAGAGATAGATTTTGACCATAATGATGCTGTAGGAAGGCTTCTTCAAGACTTTGATAAGACTCTCGATGAGCAAGTTGATGAAGACGAGTTTGTCCGTGGTATTAAACATTGGCTTATCCAAGCAATGGGATCTGGTCCAGCTGTTCCTGATGCAGGTCCTCGAACAATGAAATTCCTCGATAATTTCCACTGGGTAAACACTTGTTAACCACATAATACTAAACACTTAGTCACACAATTCTAAACTAAATGTACAAATCTATCTCCTTTCTGCAGCAAACAAAGAGAGAGCATGCTCTATTGGGTGCAGACGAAAACGGTGAAGCTGATGAGGAAGCAAGTGAAGTTGCAGACCCAAAATGGATCACCATTAAAGCAGCTTTGATGCTAATATTAGGAGCTGGCATTGCAGCTGCTTTCGCTGATCCTTTAGTTGATACTGTAAACAACTTCTCAGCAGCTACAGGTATCCCATCTTTCTTCATCTCCTTCATCGCCTTACCTTTAGCCACCAATTCAAGTGAAGCCGTCTCTGCAATCATCTTCGCCTCTCGCAAAAAGATCAGAACCGCATCGTTAACATTCTCCGAGGTTAGTCCCTAACCTTAAACTGATCAATAAACAACATTTCTCAATCTCTTAACTCATCTGCTGTTCCTGATCCAGCTCTGTGGTGGGGTAACAATGAACAATATCCTCTGTCTTTCGGTGTTCTTATCGATCGTGTACGCTCGAGGATTAACTTGGAACTTCTCATCTGAAGTTCTTGTGATTCTGATCGTGTGTTTGGTGATGGGTGGTTTCGCTAGTTTTCGAACAACTTACCCTCTCTGGACATGTTTCTTAGCGTATCTGCTATATCCTTTGTCGTTGGCTCTTGTCTACATTCTTGACTACTGGTTTGGTTGGTCATAGATCAAAGCTTCAACGGTCCAAGGCTAGCTTATCACAACATATATATATAATAATACTATATGTTATGGTATGGAGTGTTCGTTTTTCTTGTTATTTCATTTCAGGCTTATATAAAGAGTGTATAACTTAAACTCAGAAACTATGTGATTACTCAGTGTGATGTGGTGAATCAAACCTTTAATATTTCTTTTTCATATAAAAAAAACGTGGATAATTACGAAGAAATTGGTGAAATCTTCAACTTAATTGGCTTAGTGTAGTAAAGGCTCTTGTCTGAAATTGAAATTACGAAAAAATTTGTGAAATCAGATTAATATGGTGTGATTAGTACATAGTTACTGTCTGAAATTGAAAGTTCTTGTTGTCTTCTCCATGAAATTTTCAGTGATGAAATAGTGAAATTGGAAATAATTATTAGATATTATTAAAGTATAAATATAAGGTTTAGATATACAGGTCCCGTAGCTCAGTTGGTTAGAGCGTTGGTCTTATGAGCCGAAGGTCGCGGGTTCGAGCCCCGCCGGGACCAATTTCGGAGAATTTATTATTTTGATGACTAATTATTCTTTTTTTTTTTTTTTTTCTGACAAAGCACAAATATTGAAGAAAGTGAAGAGCTAAGCAATGTGTGTGTTTTGGGATCTGACAAAAGAAGATAGAAAAAGGGGACCATTCTTTAAAAGTGACAACCTTTTAAAATCTCTTTCCTTTGAAATCAGTTCATGTCTTCTCTTCTTCAATATATACACTACTCAATTCACAATAATATTAAGACAAACAATTTTGTGCTTTAAATTGCGGTTTAAAACAACTTTTGTAGTAGGCCCTTATACACTATTTGATATAAAGAAGGAAACTTTAGCTTTTTGGTTACATCTTTTGCTTGTTTTAGAGCAACAAATGTGTCTCCATATTGTAATCTCATGTCACACATTACACTCAACTTTGGTGGCTCTCTGCCTCTCTCCAACACACATTCTTTAAAAGTAGGTTTTAAAGAACTCAATATCTCCAGGGCCGATCTTGAGGCAAACCTTATAAGACATTCACCTCGGTTCCCAAATTTTACCGACTCTCGAATCGTATCAGTCTTAATTTCAGATTTCGCCATAGACTCCCATATTTTCAAGAGCGTCCTTTAATATTCTTCAGAAATGTTCAATTCCAAATAAACAAACCTAACATATGTCTTTAGATCAAAATTCAAAGTAATGATAAAATCCGTTACAAAGAAACCAAAGAGAGGCTTTCGGTTATGTCGGTATGAACCCATATTTTCAAAATATGAAGTTGCAAAAGAAAGAACAGTGTCAGATGTCTTGCAAAGATATTTATCATAGTGAAATAAAGGGAAAAAGGTTGAGACTTTAGCTTGCAAATGGTGTTAAAAGGTTTCAAACACAATAATAGAAGAAAATGGCAATAACATATGTTTCAGCATCAGAATACATCAACACAAGATGTGAAGCTTTGCATTTGGGTATTAGCAAGGTAAACATCGAAAAAAAACTTGAAATTGAGTTACAGAAAGTGGTTTAATTTGGTACAAGATGAAGTTCAAATTTGGTAAAGTTTTGGACTTTAGAAGAAGAAGAAGAACCTGAAAACTATTGGAATTGGAAATCTCTTCTCTTTCCTCTTCTTCTCGTTTTCTTCAAGCCATTGGATCAGAAACACAACGATGTAATCTCCCATTTGCCTTGAGATTAATGAAATTAAGAACCAAAAAAAACCCGTCTTAAAGGTTGTGTCTTGTTGTTGTTGTGTTGCAATCTTTGGATCTTGTTAATGGCGAGAATTAGATGAAGCAAAAGACGGTTTGTTGGTAATGCCGTCGTTTTGCTCCTCTTGAAAGCGTGCTGGTATGCGAAAACCGGAGAATTCACTTGAACCAAAAGCAATTCCAGGAGTTGCTGAATGGTGAATCGCCGGAGGAATATGGTAAGAATGGTGGTTATGGTTATGGAGATCGCCGGCGATGATAGGATGATAAGGATCAAACCAAGCACGAATCAATGGTGTGTTAATGGACTGAAGGGAACCCCTCTGAGAAAAAACCTGACTTTGATAGTTCAAAATTGGAGGAGAAGCAAAGACAAATCCTCCTCCACCGCTTCCGCCGCCGGTTTCAGCTGCTTCGCCGCCGATTTCAGCTGTTCCGCCGCCGGTTTCAGCTGCTTCGCCGCCGATTTCAGCTGTTCCGCCGCCGGTTTCAGCTGCTCCGCCGCTGTTCCAAGCTATGAATCTCTGAATTCTTTCAAATTCTTGTGACTGGTGGTGATTGTGGTGTGATTGCTCCCACTCTGTAGCTGACGTGTCAAGCTCTAGTGGATTGTTCTCGCCGGAGAACAGAACCGGCTCTGCACCGCCGCGGTGGTTATGGTGGAGAAGTAAAGACGGAGGATTGTTTTGAAACGATTGAAGAGAAAGCTGGAGATTTTGGTGTCGTGAAATCAAATCTGACGGTTGATTATAGTTCTGTATAATCTCCGGTGGAGATTCCGATGAAGAACAACCGCCACCCACCGGAAAAAACGATTTTATAGTGTCAGCTATAGAATCTGAATCCAATGACGGTGGAAGAAAACTCAATTCGTTACTATTCATCGGAATTTCTCCAATTTGCCGCCTTTTCTGTTGCTGACGATGCTTATGCTCTGTTCCACTAATCACCGGAGGACTTCGAATTTTGACATTTTCCGGCGGAGAAGATGAAACTAAGGTTTTAGGTTTTCTAGATTTAGCGTTTGCGGCGGCGTGACGAAGAGAATCTGTTGGATTCCAAGGAGGGAGTTGAGCAAGGTCATCAATGGCGGATTTAGCTTTGTTAATAAGCCAATCAAGAGCTTTACTTGGTCGATCGAAACCGAGTCTATCTTGAACATCGTAGAAGTGAATAGCGGTGAGAGCAGAGAGTCTCACGCGCCGGTCACGCGCTCCTTTCGCTGTACATACTTTACTGTGTTTATCTTTCTTTCCCGTTGATCGCATAATGTGACCGCCGTGTACTTCCACGATTTCTCCATAACCACCGCTCTCCTCCGCCGCCGCCGCCGTCTGGTTTCTCATTGAAAACGGCGGTGACGGTGAAATTATGTAATGGTGGTGGTTGGATTCTTCGTTTGCCATTGATGAAGCATATTGAGAAAAGTTATAGTCGGAACCGTTGTTTTTAGGGTTACGGTGACGGCGGAGATGACGGTGGTTAACCACCGGAGAATCCAGAGTCAATTTAAGGCCTTTAAATTATTACATAATTGCCCCTCTCTCTTTCTCTTCTTCCTCCCAAATCAAAAACCCTAAACCCTAAATCTGCAACCAAATCAAGAATTCGAAAAACAGAGAAAGGAATTCACATCTCAAGGAAGAAGAAGAAGATGTTTATCGATTCAAAAACATAACTCATTCTCTGAATTTCTCTTCTTTCTTTAAAAATTCTCTTTTTTTTTTCTCTCTGTTTCTCAGAATTCAAGAAAGAGAGATGTGAAATTGACAAATCGAGAAGATACACAAAATCCAGAAAGAAAGAAAAAAAAAGCTTTTCTTTTTCATTTTTTTGCAAAACCCATAAATAAAAGCTTAAAATTTTCCCGGGAAAATTGACAGTAACGGTGAAAAACAAAAGCTTATTTAATGAGAATTTGGAGTTTCTGAAAAGAGATCAGAAGTGAAATGATGACAAGAGAATAGAAGACAAGACAATGTCTACACATAAAAGAAGCTAAACATTTCTCTGATCTCATCGCTGAACTCTTCTTCTGCTCTCTTACTGTAATTTATATGATATCTACAATTACACTCATATCTATTAATATTCAATTTATTTCAAAAATAAAAATTATGTGCAAAGAATTATATAATACTACATGTTTTATATTTATAGGATATTTATTTAGCATAAGGTTGATAAATTATGTGTCGAATACAAGTTGAATTTCCATCAAACATCCACTATTTTTTTTTTTCCAAAAATTTTATTTATATGAAAGTTTAAATTTGGATTTGTTTTAATGTTAAAAAATAAAGATATATTTTATTAATAATTGTATGTGATAGAGGCAGGCATGTCCATTGTCGACTCACAGGCCACAGCTTATTGAAAGCGACTCTTATCGTTTATCACCATTCATCAACTATAATTAAAAAAATATATATATATAGATCTATCATCTATTAAATAAAACCTAAGGACAAAAAAAGGAAAAAATAAATAAAATAAAAACTGATGTATTTGCGAACGTTTTTAAAACAGGCTCGGAAATGTGTACTTCATGGGCTACGCGCTTAAATTCCATAAAAAATAAATATGGGCCCATTTCAGCAAAAATCTGTGGACTTATAGTCCAGGAATTTTCGCGACACGCGCGAACGATGCGAGTGGTTGAAGTTTCTAAACTCACGCGTATATTTTAAAACCTTGGGCTTTTTATTTAGCAGCCCAATGAAAATATTTATTCTGATAACTTATTAAATAGGCCCATCAGAAACGTTTATTACAAAAGCCCATATGATTTATATATATATTTTTTTACTTTACCCATATGATATTTTATAATATATACATTAAAATGTTTCACTTTTACGCATTAAAATACTTCTTTGAAAATACCACAAATTTTCATTTTTTTAACACATAATTTATTGTTAAGAACACCCCCTTATATATGATAATTTAATCATTTTTCACAGCTTATTTTTTATCTTAAACCAAATTAACGAAAATAAACTAACCGATAATAACTGTAAACTCTCAATAAAAAGACAAAATGGGTTCACTTTGAAAAGGAACCAACTTTTTAACACTTTGTAAATCTGATGAGTTTTCACAAAGAGGAGCTTATTTTCTTTTTTAATAAGGTCAACGACGGTAACTCAACCGGAAAAATTCGAAAACCGGTGGCTAAAGACAACGGCGGCAGTAGTGACGGTGGTGGTAATAACGGACAACAACATAGCTTAAAGAAACTCAAGAGTTTAAAGACTCTTGTTTTCTTCATTGGTTGGCAAATTTGACTCCTTTCTCAATTGAAGATTTGAGTTCTGATTTAAGTGCTTCTAAGCCTTCTTTTTCAAAGTCTGAAAGTGATCCTAAACCAATAATTTCCTCCACACCGTTCTTTCCCAGTCTCACCTACAAAGTTAATGCAATCAGCAAAGTCATGGGTCCATGGGATGTACCGTATGTGTGTGCACGAGCGCACATGTGATAAGAGACCATATGATGTGCAATGTATATGTGTGTGCATTTGAGGAGATGTTTTTAAGTTTTGAGGATTTTACCTTGGAAGCAAAGAAAGGAAGATCAGAGATAATTGTGGATTGAACGTATGAGCATTCGATTACATCTGGAACACCGTTGAGTCCTTTCAAGCATGCATCAGCGAATAGAGCTCCAGCATAGCTGTGAGAGATAAGATATATTTCAGATGAATTGAGAACGATAACGAAAATGGTGTCACGAGGTTATCTTTGTGCTTTTATGACAGGTAATAAATGACTGAAGACAAGGACAATATCAAGCTTACGCCATTGACAAAGTAGCTGAACCCTTTCCAGCCTTTGCCTCGACGACTTCAGTACCTCCATCTTGAGTACGTTTTGTGAGGGCTTTGATCTCTTCAGCTCCCAAGTTGCCTTGAGGAGAGGCCTGCATGTTACCAAAAGAGTAACTTGAGTTGAACATAACTAACCAAAAGTTTAAGCAACAGTTATTGTGTGAGAGAGGAAAACTAGAGAAAGTGAGAGGTGACCTGAGAGAAGAGAGGAAGAATCGTAACACCAGCATGCCCACCAATCACTGGAACATTCACGTCTGTAGACACAAGAAATCAAATTAAAAACTCAAGCTTGGCATACAACAATTTCTAGACCAGCCATTTTAGTACCAAAAAGTCGGGCAAGATCCTTGAACACAGCTAAATGATTACCCAAATAAGGGGAAATCTAATGAGGCGAAAAGGTAACAGCACAAACCTGCGACAGGCACCTTAGCCTTTCCAGCATAGAAAGTCTTGGCCCTAACAACGTCAAGAGTTGTTACACCAAACAATCTCTTTTCATCGTACGTACCAGCCTTTTTGAAAACCTCTGCTGCAATTGGAACAGTTGAGTTCACAGGGTTGCTGATCATATTGACAAGTGCCTGAATTTAACAAAAGAGAAATCCAAATGTCAGTCCAATTTAGTGAAACTAAATGAGTACTTCCGCACCTGAAATTAACAATCTTAAGCAGAACAAAATCACACACTATGTATAACTCCTTAGCTTTCTCATTAGTATGGCATGGGATCGAAAGGTAATACCTACTCTGATATTTATCTAAACAAGTTACTTACATGAGGGCAGTACTTGGCAATGGCAGTGCAGAGGTTCTTAACAATTCCAGCATTAATGTTGAAAAGATCATCACGGGTCATACCAGGCTTCCTCGGTACACCAGCTGGAATGATGACGAGATCAGCTCCTTCAAGAGCTTTGGCCAATTGGTCATCATCACCCATGTATCCAACAACCTATAAGAAAGAAATGAATCGCCCATTAAAAACGTAACCAAATGAGCCTATAACGCACAAAGAAGATCACAAAAACGAAACAAGTTTCCCTGAAAACAGATCAGCTTTTACTGGGCAAGAGCCACTACTACAGATTCACTAATGCACACGAGATACGGAAATACAATTGAGAAAAGATTCAAACCCAAAGGCACGACCATGTGGAATTATCGATGAACTGAGAACGATTAACAATGATCAACCAAAGTAGCTAACAGTCTGTAGACGATTATCTAATCCAAGTCAAAAAGCTATAAATCTAAAGAAGCGAATCAACAAAAACGATGACAGATAGAACAGTGAGCTAAGCGAACCAACTTAAAGTGGATCAGGACATGAGGGAATAGTAATACCTCAGATCTGGTGTTGATGTGACCGACATCAGCAGCAACTCCAGGTGTATTAGCAATATCGAAAAGGGAGAGACTAGAGACAAGAGGATTAAGCTTCATGAGAAGAGAAAGAGGCTGACCAATTCCACCAGCTGCACCAAGGATTGCAACCTTACGCTCAGGTGCAGATTCGGAAGAGAAGCTACGACGGAGAAGCGACTGCTTCGCCGAAGCAGACGACCGGAGGAGCACAGATCTGAACATTTTTGGACGAAATCTAGGGTTTGGAAAAGAGAGAGAGAAAGAGTGAAGAGCAGCTAATATATTAATTTATGTGGTGAAGGCTGTGACCATTTATACACCTTTAAATGATATCAGATTTGTCGCTTTCAGGTTATTTTTATTTTTATTATACATATATGTATTTAATTTAATCTAAATATAGCTGCGATTTATGGAAAATAATATACAAATAATAATGTAACGTTAATACGTAAGTAATTCCATTTTTTAATAGGAATAAATGATTTTTGATTAATCTTTGTTAATAAAAAAAATGTGAGGGAACAAAGTGTTATATTACAGTTTAGCCGTCGGTTTTATTGTCGTCACCGCTGCCGCCTGTTTCTCTCCGCCGTCAATGGCCGTCAAGTTTTAACGGTCGCTCATTTTTTTCGACGATTTCAGCGGACAAAGGAAAAAAAGATAAAAAAAGATAAAAAAAGTAAATAGATATATAGTCACAGGTTAATCTTAACAAATTATAACACTATATGTACCACTTTGTTAAAAAATAATTAATTATAGCTAATTTTTAAACAATATACTCAAAAATAATTTCAATAAATTGGAAAAAGAAATCATTTCAATACTTAATAAAATGAATTTACCGTTAAAAAATGAAAATTCTAGTGACAAAAAAAAAGCACTGTTCAAACAACGTCAATCTAAACACAACATTCTTGAGGAAAAAAAAAACACACGACATTCAGCAATTTTAAACCCTATGCAATCAATTACTCAAAAGTTAATCTCACAAACGAATGTGTTACCAAAGATCTTAGACAAGTTAACACTTTTATCAATGTTGTTTCAGAAGAGCAAGGAAAGTTAAAGCAGGAAACAGAGTAGAGAACACAATACAAGGGATTATTAAAAATTCACTAATCTCACAAAACAAACCCCATCTGGCATCTGCAAAGTAATGTCTAAGGAAGATAACAAAAAATACAAGAAGATAACCTAGTCTAATCAAGTCATTATAGCAACTAGGGATTAAGGCACATTCAGATCAAGTGCAGAGAGATAGAGAGAGAAAGAGATGGGTTTTTATAAAGCAGAAAGACATATTCATCAATCCAGAGATTAAAGATGCTGCAATCAGGCAATCACCATTAACCACAAAAACCAGCTTCGCCCAATAAGCTGTCACAAACCTGAATCAAACATCCATTCACAACTCAATTTCGTCATTAGCAGTAACAAAGACACCAACTTCACCAAACAAGAAATCTGCAAGCAATGCCTAAAGCAAATGAAACACTCGTTATCACCACAGCACATATGAGTGGAAAGGGTAATTATCTACTGTAATTACAAGTAAGAACACGAATCCATGCAAGTAGCATAAAAACTACTCAAGCAATTGCATCAAGAAGCTAATGGCAATGAAAGCAAGCAGATACATGAAAGACAAAATCAGAGAATTCTAGCAAACAAAACTAAGCACAGAAATTATAACACTAGCATGATAAAGCAAGAATTACAAAAAGGAATCGAAGGGAGAATCATCTTACCGTTCAGTAATTTGGTGGAACGTTGGGATACATTCCACCAAGAGGAACTCTTGGAGCTGGAGAGGTCCCAACAGGCTGATGTTGTCCATATGCAGAAGATGATGAAAGACCATAGTGCCCACTCTCGGGGTAACCACCACCAGACACTGAATTTGGTGGCATTCTATACGGCCCACTTGCACCACCGCCATAACCACCACCAGAACCACCTAAAGATCCTGCACCACTGCCACCATAACCACCAGAACCTGGACCACCATATCCAGTATAATGACCACCATACGCTACACCTCCATAGCCACCAGTCCCAGCAGCACCACCGCCCATTGAAGATGATGTAGAATTCATGTGATGCGGTGGTGGTCCCCCTGAGTATCCACTGTAAGCACCCATCCCACCATGACCACCAGCCGCATAAGGTGCGGGAGGAGGCATACTCATTCCATTACCGTGACCATGTCCATGCCCAGCACCTCCATCTTGACCAGGCTTTCCTTTCTTACCGTCAATAGCAAATTTACAGTGCAAATTCTTTCCATCAATCACCTTTATAGGATCCGCAAGAGCCGCATGGGCACCTTCAGAAGTCTTATAAACAAACAATGCAAAGCCCCTTGATTTACCAGTAACTTTATCAAAACCCAAAGGACCTTCCTCAATATTACCATAAGCCAAGAAGTGATTCAATAGCCTATCCGCTGGCATGTCAAACGGCACGTTCGCAACATATATCTTCCTCATAGATATATCCGATGCATTAGAAGCCGTTCCTTGATTTCCAGAAGCCGCAAGCTGCGTAACTGTCACACGCCCATCAATCTTCTTAGATGGGTCTTTCAAAGCTAGAAGAGCTCCGTCTACATGCCTAAATGTCACAAATCCATAACCTTTAGACTTTCCCGTTACCTTATCAAGAATCACAATAGCTTCTTCAAGTTCTCCATAGCTCGAGAAAAGTGACCGCAAACCCTCCGTCGTTGTCTCCGCAGCTAAACCACGGATAAACAACTTTCTTTGTCCAATATCTAAGTCCGCAGTTGATCTAACAAAGTCCAAAACATCCGAATGTCTTACAATAGCTTCTTGCAAGATATCAAGCAACTGATCAGTAGAAAATCGCTCGATAATCTTCCGCGCGTCTTGTGGCGACAATCGAATCAAACCAGCGCCACCCATTCCATCGACTACATTCCCCCTACCGTTCTCATCAAGCTTTCGCTTCTTCGCAAAATCCATAATCAGAGATTTATCTGCAGAGAGCTGAACTTTAACCCTAAAATCGTAAACCCTAAAAGCGTAGGAGAGAGAGAACAGAACTCGAGAAACAGCGTGACAAAAAAAAAAAGAGATACGGCGAGATAAATTAAAGGGAAGATGAGTGCACCATATACTGTATATATATATATATCACAGCCCATTAAATTTATAATTTATTTATTTAGGCCCAATAAAAACATAAGACAGGCCCAATAAAGACCCAATAAATACCTTATAAAATCCCACTTATGTCCATTTTACCCTTTTCTTCCTTATCTGGTCTCTTTCTCTATGCATCTTCTTCATCCATGGCGCTCGCCGTTGAAGCACCGTGACCTTTGAGGAGACGATAAATCGTGAGGCAGAAAATTTGGCGGAAAGAAAATTATATTCTTGGTTTCCGTGACGGAATGTCGCTTTATTTGTAAGTAATTTACTGATAGTCTGTTTTTTCTCGAGCGATTTCTTCATTTCATTTTTTGAATTTGAAATCGGTGCGAAATTAGGGAGAAGAAACCCTAAATTTGTGTGTTTGTTTCGTGTACATGTTCAATGATATATCGTTCAGATTGAGCTGCTAATACTTGTCTTTCTTCAGAGGGTTAGCCATGGAAATGCCTTATCCAGCTCAATCGATGAGATATCCATTTCAAGCAGTTTTCTCTCCCATACGATGCGCTCAGTGTTTCCCTACTGCAATATACTGGAACCGCAAAGAACCCATCATTTTGAGAATCTCCAATTCACTTGCTTCTTTGAGTTTTGTTAGAGAGTTTGAATTCAAATCTGTAGCCAGTGTGAGGTCATTGTACAGTATGTTTGGGATTTACAACACAGACGGTAATTCAAGTCTCTTTGAAGCACAGGCTATGGAGAAAGATACTAGAGCTGAGAGTTCTTCCATGTCAGAGGAAAATCACAGTGATATGAAGACTAAAGAAGAGGAAAGGAGAAGGAAGATTAGTTTAGCAAACAAAGGGAAAGTGCCATGGAACAAAGGAAGGAAACACAGTGAAGGTAGAGAGAAAGATCTAAAGCACTTATTCTTTCAGGCTTTCTTGAAGTGAGTTTAATACACAGATTCTAACCTCATTTACAGACACTCGAGAGCGAATCAAGCAGAGAACAAGAGAAGCTTTGAGAAATCCCCAGGTGAAGTCAAGTAAGATTCATGCTAATGCAATTCTTGGACATTTATCTACACACTATATCATAAACTGCTCACCAATGATAAACTATGATGTTAGAAAAGAATCATTCTGACCATTTATTCTCTTCAATATCTTTCAGGTTCGGAAGAAGATGTCTGACCATCAACAACCACACAGGTAGATATGTTAGAATGAATCTCGAAGAGTATAAGTGTTTTAGTTCATAAAGCTTATAGTCAAAATCCTGTGTATAACAAGTAGTGTATTCAGTATTCTTACTTTAAGTTTGCTCTAATGGTTACAGAATCATTAAATCCTAAGGGTATATAGTTTATGAATGAAGCATTTAGACCACTTGAAGAATGATATAGAGTAAAACAATGGCTGAAACTAAATGTGTTATCTCCTTGCAGTGATGAAAGTAAGGAGAAAATAAGAGCTTCAGTGAAACAAATTTGGGCAGAACGGTCAAGATTGAAGCGATCAAAGGAGAAGTTCACATCATTATGGGCACAAAACATAGCAGAAGCTGCAAGGAAAGGAGGAAAAGACCAAGTAGAACTCGAATGGGACAGCTACGACAAAATTAAACAAAAGATTTCATCGGAACAACTCGAATTAGCTGCAGAAAAAGCAAGAACAAAGCAACAAAACAAGATCAAAGCAGAAGAAGCAGCAGAAGCTAGAGCCGAGAGGATGAGAAAACTTGCAGAAAGAAAGATAGAACGCGAAGAGAAAGACCGAAGAGAAGGAAAGATTCGAAAACCAAAACGGAACAAGGAGCAAGCAGCCATTGCTTCACGTTCAAAACTCAAACAGAGACTAACAAAGGTAACAAAACCACTACGTTTTAACCAAGAACAAAACCAGAGAAAACAAGAAACTGACTTGATTCTTTGTCTTGTTAGATTCACAAGAAGAAAACAAGTCTTGGAAAAATCGCCATTGGTAAGGATAAAGGAGTTTCAGTTGCAACTAAGTTGGAGAAACTGGACTTGGAACTGATAAAGAAAGAGAGAAGAGGATATGTCTCTTTAGCTGACCAAATTCAAGCTGCTAAGAACAAAAGAGGAACTGATTCTTTTGACATTTGGTCTTTTTGTCATGAATTTTGATCAACCCTTTTCTTTAATAGACTATTTTCAGCTAATTTCTTCAACGTTTGAAAACAATATATTATAATATTGACGAAATAAATGTAAAAAATATATATCTAGGGATAGTAGTTAAACCAGGTTATTATAGGTTAAAAGGTTATGTACAAGAAAGTCTTAAAAAGAGCGAAATGATGGTTTTATTGGGTCAAATTGAACTCCAACCTAAATTCGGTGCTTTTTTAAAATTTCTTAATAAATAAGGGGGTGAAATGCAATACAAAGTTTCGATGGGGAACCTCGGATTAGGTCGGAGGGTTCGGGACACGTAATGAATTTTCTCGGTATATAACTACCAAACTGAGTTATTCTTTTTTTTTAAGGAAAATAAGAAATAAATAATAAATTAGCTAAAATAAGTTCACCAAGAAGAAAACCATTTTCACAGTCAATTTTTCAGCTCACCTGAATTTGAGATTCTCCTCAAGAAACCCAACTCTTTTTTTCCTCTAATTTTTATTCATTTTCTTGCACATTTCTTCACAATTCCAAAAACCTATTTAAATAAATAAATAATTAAGAATATTATTAAATTGAAAAAACGAGTTAAACCGAACAAAAATTTAGCATTTTAAGCATGAAATCATAAATATTTTGGCTTTTCCATGAAAATGTGAAAGCTAATTAAAGTAATAAGGTTTCAAAAGAGGTTACTTTAAAAGTTTGGTGTGTTTGTTCATCTTCTCTTCAATTTATTCCTTCACTTAATCTCACACTCTTTGCTCAATTCTTGATTTCTCTCATCACTTTGATGCTTTCTCTTTTCTTCCTCTTTCATTAATGGAATTACCGGTGAAATCTCCGGTTTCCGGTGACCGGAAAATCTCCTATAGATTAGAAACCAAGAATCTATCATATAGATTATGCAAAAACACTCCAAATTTCTCTAACTTATGCGGCTTATTCACCGAAGAAGAAGAAAAACTTATCTTGAAAGATGTTTCTTGTGAAGCAAGATCTTCAGAAATCACAGCAATTGCAGGTCCAAGTGGTGCCGGAAAAACCACATTACTTGAGATTCTCGCCGGAAAAGTTTCTCAAGGGAAAGTTTCCGGTCAAGTACTAGTCAACAGTCAGCTAATGGATGGTCCTGAATACAGAAGAGTTTCCGGTTTTGTACCACAAGAAGATGTTCTGTTTCCATTTCTTACAGTACAAGAAACACTTACTTACAGTGCACTCTTGAGGCTCAAAACGACGCGAAAAGACGCCGTTTTGAAGGTAAACAAACTGATCGGAGAACTCGGGTTAAGACACGTGGCGGATTCGAGGATTGGTGAAGGATCAAGAACTGGAATCTCAGGAGGAGAAAGAAGAAGAGTATCCATTGGAGTTGAACTTGTTCATGATCCAAAGGTTATATTGATTGATGAACCAACTTCTGGTTTAGATTCAGCTTCTGCTCTTCAAGTTATGATGTTGCTGAAAGATTTAACGGTTAAACAAGGTAAAACCATTGTTTTGACGATTCATCAACCCGGTTTTCGCATACTCGAGTTGATAAACCGGATTGTGTTGCTCTCTAATGGACTTGTTGTTCAGAATGGTTCAGTTGCTAGTCTTCATCAGAAGATTAAGTTCTCTGGTCATCAGATTCCTCGCCGTGTAAATGTTTTGGAGTTCGCCATTGATATTGCAGAGAGTCTTGAACCTATTGTAACACAAAGTTGCAGAGAGATTTCATGTTATGGACATAGAAAAACATGGAAAAGCTGTAACAATGGAGGAGAGATTAATCACTTAGATTCTCATACTAACTCGGTGTTTGAAGAAGTTCAGATACTAGGAGAAAGATCTTGTAAGAACATTTTTAGAACAAAGCAACTGTTCATAACCAGAGCTTTACAAGCTTCCATAGCTGGTCTAATACTCGGATCAATCTACTTAAACGTGGGAAATCAAAAGCAGAAAGAGAAAGTATCGTTACAGTTACGAACCGGGTTTTTCGCATTTACTCTAACTTTCTTGTTATCTTCAACAACAGAAGGACTTCCAATTTTCTTGCAAGATAGAAGAATTTTAATGAGAGAGACATCAAGAAAAGCTTACAGAGTTTTATCTTACGTTTTGGCTGATACTCTGATCTTTATTCCGTTCTTGTTGATCATAAGCTTGCTCTTCGCTACACCGGTTTACTGGTTAGTTGGTCTGAGACGAGAGCTTGATGGGTTCCTCTACTTCTCATTAGTGATCTGGATCGTTCTTCTGATGTCAAACTCCTTTGTTGCTTGTTTCAGTGCTCTTGTCCCAAACTTTATCATGGGGACATCAGTGATCTCAGGTCTCATGGGATCTTTCTTCCTGTTTTCGGGGTATTTCATAGCGAAAGAGAGAATTCCAAGTTATTGGGAGTTTATGCATTACCTTAGCCTCTTCAAGTATCCATTTGAATGTTTGATGATCAATGAGTATCCAGGAGATGTGTTCTTAAAGCAACAAGACCTGAAAGAAGATCAGAAATGGAGTAATCTTGGTGTAATGGCAGGCTTCATCGTTGGATACAGAGTACTTGGATTCTTCATCTTGTGGTATAGATGTTACAGAAGAAGAAGCTAGGTTAGTAATAAACAACCTGCAGAATATATAATTTCATTTGTTTCATTTTGTGAAGAAACTTTCTGATTGATTATAACCAATCTTTGTGTATTTATAAGACATTATTAAGCACAAAACTCTCTCATAAACAACAGATACTAAAACCTTTCTTTATTTAAAGTTACTTCTAACCTGTAATGCTCTCTTCTTTGAGTTTACTTACACAAGTGTTGCCTTTGCGAGCTGAAGTCCTTTTTCACGTCCGTAAAACTTCTCAACGATACCGAGTGCAAACTCTAACGATGTTCCTGGACCTTTGCTTGTGATGAGATTTCCGTCGACCAAGACCCTGTGATCAATATGACTCTGGTCTGATAATTTGTTGCACATCGCTGGAAATGCTGTCGCCTTCTTATCCTATATAAACATTCTCAATACTTAAGATTCCGCACGATTAAGTTGGTGATTCTATGCATATGAATCTCTCTGGTTTTGCCCTTACCTTGAGTAAACCATGTGGCTCAAAGACCAGAGCAGGTGAAGCACAGATTGCACCATATGGTTTGTTTGATGCCGCTTGCTTCTTTAACATGTTCACCAGCTTTTCTGAGTTTGTAAATGCTTCAGCACCACCAAGACCACCCTGCGAATTGGAGTAAGTTATCAGTTGCAGTTGATTCAACTTGTTTGCTACTATTTTTTTTGTTATTTGAAGTTAGTACTTACAGGCAATACAATCAAATCATATGAACTCTTTTCAGCCTCATCGAGGAGGATATCTGCGACTAACTTGACTTTACGAGATGCAACCACTTCTAAACTATTACCAAGTGCAGCAACGACGACATTTGCTTTTGCTCGCCTTAGGATGTCAATGATGGCAACAGCTTCCATTTCCTCTGTGCCTTCTGCAATCGGTACAAGAATCTGAAACGAGAAAACATCAACTATCAGTCTTTATTTAACATTTTAATGTATGACCAAAACCTTCTGCAGCCAAATTACCCAAGTGGATAGGCAATTGAAGGTTACCTGTGGTGTATCGTTGAACGACCAGTTCAGTTGGTTAAGCTCGGTAAGTGAGTACTCATCCCCAGGGTTTGAACGCATCACCTGATGTAAAAAAGGGGAACAAGCGAATCTGGTAAATTATGCCATTACAGACCTCAGCTTCAAGGAAATCACAGCAGGAAGGAATGAGGTAAAGAGAAGACATATATACCAAGGGGGCAGAGACTTCAGCGGCTTTATCTTTCCCAAACAACTGTTCAACAAGCGTAACAGAGAATTCCATGGTGGTTCCAGGTCCTCTACTGGTTACTATCTTCCCATCTATTTCCACTCTTGACTCAACAGCTGTAGCACAAGTTGCTAGTTTCTCCATAAAAACTGGATAACATGTCGCCTGCAAGGAACAAACGTGATTTATACACTAAATACGAACTCAAAATTAAGTAAAGTTCTTTACTACGATCTTAACCTTACCTTTTTACCCTCTAGTAGACCCCAAGTACCAAGCGCCAATGCCGGCGCACAACAGATAGCAGCGTTAAGTCGTCCATCTGCGTCTTGTTTCTTTACCATACTCTCTAACGGTTTACAGTTCTTGAGAGTCTCACCCCCAGGAAGTCCTCCCTTCACCATTAAAGAAGCTTAGTTCTCAGATTTAGTAACTAATGGCAAATGCATAACTACGATCTATCTTTTGAGATAAACTAACGATTCGTTCCAATCAAATCCTGAATTTATGCGATTATATACTAATATGATCATAAGAAGAAAGTAAGAGCGAGCTCGGATCGATGCGGATTGGTGGGGAGATCAGACACTTACTGGAAGGGCAATAAGATCGAAAACGGAGTCAGCAATATCAGAGAGGAGAGTATCAGCGACCAATTTGATGCCATGGCATGCATCAACGCCAACCTGATTCTCGACGGACGCCACAGTTACATCCGCCCCACTTCGCCTCAGCACATCGATTATTACGACCGCCTCAAACGGCTCAGTACCATGCGCAACTGGAATCAAAACCTAAATCACAATATAGAAATCGGATGATCAATAGAAAAATTTCAGGATTGTTAGGAAAAAGAGACGAAAACGAGACGAAATTAGTGAGGTAACCTTTTTCGTGGATGAAGCCATAGTTGCAGAGACAGAGAATGATCTTCGATTCGCGAGTAGAGAAATTTGTCTCGAAGATGGAGAAGACGAGCTGTGGAGCTTAGTGCGATTACAAGGAGTGACACTGATGGGGTTAAAACAGTGAAGATACAACGATAACGCCATTGACGACTCTTTTTCTCTAGCAGCTTCGATGAAAGAGAAACACCAATGATACGAAAACTATGTTAACGTGTCATAATCTTAGTGGTTATCGTGATGACTGTTTAAGTCTGACGCCGTTGGTATTGACACGTCACCATGAAGATAAATGAGCAGTTTGTCATCGAATCAAAAACGGCATGTAGTTTAGTGTTGCCCGAAACAACTTCCCGGTTCACCGTTTTAAGCTTGCACTAGTTGGCGTTTTTTAGTTCTCAAACCGGGGGGTTTTATTTGACAATAAACCGGAGTTAACCAATGTACGGTCGATTTTGTCACTGCCCTGATTTTACAATATGATTATATAAGTTTCTGCTTTTACAAAAAAACAATCTTTAATATATTAACAACAAATTGGTAAAAAAAAAATCGAAATTCCCATGTGTACTTTTTCACAATCCGAGTAAATTTGAAAATAAATATATATAATTATAAAGGTTTTAAAAAAGAAATTGAAAAGATTTTAAGTTTGTCATTATGTTCCACGTGGGTGGCTCGAGCTCTGTGTAATATCATGTGCTGAATCTAAAGAGCATTCATTATGATTAGTCTTCTGAATTCTGAATACAAAATGTTTTTAAATTCTTATTTTATTAAAAACAATTATATTAATTGTGAAAAAAAAACAGTATTTTATTATTATAAATTAATGATTCAAGAGTAAAAAAGGGTCCGTACAATATGACGAGATAGTGTGAGATGTAGACATGAGAGAGTATCTGCAACTCTTTGAACATTGCCTTAGTTTTACTTCCATTTTTTCGTTTTTTTCCCAACTTATTTATTATTACAATTATATAATATTTTTATGATTATTTTATAATTTTTTTCTTCAAGTTATGTAAGGTTGTGATTTACGTTTGACTATGATGCATTTTTTTCGATATTGATATTACATATATACATATATATATATATGTATATATATATATATATGTTTGTGTTTATATCTAGTTAACTAATCTGAAATTAGAAAATTGCATTGCGTTATAGTTTATATAATTTTATTTATGTCACAACTACATCGTTTTATAGATAATTATTCTTTATAATTTAACATATACTATATTCAGTTTAAGTTCAAATAACAATATGATAGCTTCAAAATGTATTTGGTCAGTAAGATGTTCACTACAAGAAAATATTTTTATTGTGACGAAATATTTGTGACAATTGATTTCGTCATAATTTATTGACGTATTTGTGACTTTCTTGTTACTATAATATTTTGTCACTAAATTGTAGTTATTACGTCACAATATTATGACAAAAATATACAGTCACAAAAACGTCACATTTAATAACGTTTTTGTAACCAAATTAACCGTCATAATATTTGTGACAAAATTGTTACTGTTTTTCGTCATAATATTGTGTCGAAAAAATATGGTCATAAAAATCGTCACATGTTATGACATTTTTTGTAACCAAATTAGACGTCATAAATATTGTGACAAAAATGTTACAATTTTTTTGTCATAATATTATGACGACATTCGATAGTCACAAAAACCGTCACATGTTATGACATTTTTGTAACTAAATGAGTCGTCATAATATTATGGCAACATTGTTACAAATTTTTCGTCATAATATTCACAATAAATTATGGAAATAAATGAAAATATAATACTACTATGAAAATTTATGGTCATAAATAAGTTAGAAAATTGTTATCATTTTTTTTATTTGTAACAAGTTATTCCAATATTCGGATGAAAATATATTACAACTATAAAAATTAAGTAACAAATTAAATATATCACAAGTTATTCTAATATTGTTTTTGGAATAATTCAATTAGTTAAAATTTGTTAACTAAAATTGTCATTTATTTTAAATTTTGAAATAATTTTAATTAAAATTTGATATAAGCGTGGTATTTATTTTTAATTAAAAAAGATTTGTAATTTATAATTATTTTTTAACAAAATCAAACAATATTTCCCACTATTTCCTCCACTCCTCTTCTCTCTCCACGAACTAGTTTTTCCTTAAAACCAAACAATTATATATATAAGAGAAAATGAATCTTGTTTATTTCTTCATCTTCTCTTTAAAGAAATAAGCATGAAGATAAATTGTGATGAAACCAAATGATGGTAAAAATAAAAAAATGGTATTTTTTCTTTCATTATACAAGTTAAACTCTTAGATTATTTATTAGTTTATATTATTGGTGCTGCTACAATATTTGGTAAGGAAATTTGTTATCAATTTTTATTTTTTTATCTTTTAAGATTTGATGAAGTATTTTTGTTTACAGTGTGTTCTACTTTGTTGATGAAATGAAGCAATTATGAAGAGAAGATCAAAGTCATGATGATATTACTAAAGTAAAGATATTTTTCGAGATAAATTAAAATCATCTCTTTGTTGTTGTATTAATTTTTAAATGTATTTCTATGTTTTTTATTTTGATTACCATAATGACTAGTTGTTGTAATTAATTGTTGATTGTTTTTAATGTATACATTTATATAAATTTATAATATATATTAATACAAAATTATTTTGTTACTAAATTAACGCTTATAATTTTTTTAATTACATTTATGATATTTATATAAATTGTTATGAAATATGACTAAATTTGTTATTAAATATTATTTATTTTATTTAACAATTATTATTAATTTTGTGAAATAATTGTAACTACAATATTGTCACAAATTATTACGATTTTGTAACTGATTAATTACGTAACAAAATAGTTACAAATTATGTAACTATTTGAAACAGAATTGTGACTTAAATATTGTCACAAATTATTACGATTTTACTACTAATTAAATTGGTCACAGATAGAGACTTATTTTGTGACAATTTTTATATGTAACAAGTTGTGACGAATTTGTTACCATAATGTTTGTCGCAACACATTGTAACGTATTTTGTGACATAATTGCATTGTGACGACTTTATTGCAACCATGAAAATTAAGTAACAAATTCGTCACAAATCATTTTATTGTGACGAAATTGAATATATTATCACGAATACATTCGTCACAATAACCATATTTTCTTGTAGTGGTTATAATTATATATTCAACAAATTCAAAAATGTTTGATTTTATAATTTTAATTATTTTATCAACGATTTAAATGAAATATATATATATATATATATGTGTGTATTGTGTATTTCATATGTTGATTAGATTCTCAATAGCTGACACAGTGCCACGCAATCACATCTAACCGATAAGGAAAAAAACAGTGATAAAGAAAATGACGTCACTTCTGTAAGACAAACGTCATCTTTGACCAAATCTATAGACTATAGTATTTTTCTTTTACCCACAGAGTTATTTTTTTGTTTTTTTTAAGATTATTGTAAATATTTGATTCTTGAGATAATATTTTTCTTAATGAAACGAACGAACGGTCGGTCAAAATTAATCTTATATGATGAATATTGAAAAGACAAGCATCCTAGGTTTTGACATTTTTGGTCATATAAAAAGCCAAAAATAGATATTAATTTGCAAAAAAAAAAATTTATTAAATTAACTTTTATAATGTGTATATATATAATAGCAGACAATAATCAATTCAAGATTCGTAGAACATTTACATTTATAGAAAAACTTAATTTGGGTTCTTCGGGAATTCAATAAATGTCATTTTTAGTTACTTATTATAAACTTGACGGTGTATATATATAACTCTAGTGATTTTACATGGCACGTAATTATNACTCTAGTGATTTTACATGGCACGTAATTATAAAAACATTATCATATATATATATATATATATAATATTTTGAATGTACCTATAATAATATATGTTCTTAAAAGTTTATTTAAAAAAAATGTTTCTCAACAAGTAGTGATTCACGAAAATGTTTTTACATACCAAAATATTAATTACCAATATGTACTCGATATTTCAATAATCTTTTGTTTGCAGAACATATAAAATAATTTTAAGTCCATCAATATGAATTGTAGATAGTTAAATGTTTTTAATTAACATAAATAATCCCTTATAATATGGTAATATATCGTAATGACTATGATTTTAATAATAAAATGATAAATACAACAGAAAACTGAAGGAATAATAAAAAAGCAAACCTTAAAAACTAAGAAATTAGCTTTTATGAAGCACTAAGTTTTTTAAAATTATTTCTATAAAATTTATTAATCACCTAACTTGTTCCAAAAGAAACCACCACCATCTATTTTTTTATCTATTAAAAAAACACATAATTAATGGAATATTTTTAAAAGACATTACATTCATATATATATATATATATTATGGTTGGAAGCATATGAAGTGTAATGCAAGATTTCGATATATTCTATGCTATTGTAAAGCAATGTATTTATGAAAAGAAAATTAAAATACACAAACTATATTATACATCAATACATGTATAATCAACTCAAATAATTAATTATAATTAAATTAGAGAATAAATAATTAAAGATAGCAGCAAGTGTGTATGGGTATACCAAACCCACTAATAATTCCTCTTTATGACTCATTTTAATTTAACCGATCCATTAATATCATTAATTAAGCCATACTTTCATGTATCTATAACCATAATTTTGCTTTTTGTTAATTAAGTATAATTTATAAATATTAATATAGAAATAAACATATATACACATAATCAGATTCTTTCAGAAACTTATTGTCTAGATTCGTTGTATAGTTCAATAAATACGATACATGATTATATTTTTAGTAATTACTTTTGTCGTTAATTTAACTTAAAAAAGATAATATGCAATTGAATGTGTCATGTTTTAACAAAGTATCACGAACAGACATTAATCATCTGTCAAAAACTAGTTAAATTAATCATAAATCAATCATAGTCACTGTAGTTTTTAACAATTACCATAATTTTTTTTAGTACATATACCATAATATTCAGTATATAATATATGTAACTATGACGTGTTTATATACCATAATAATTACCATCATTTTTGTTCCCTCTGTGTTTATATAAACGTGTTTAATGAATTTTTCGTATATATTAATAAAAACATAATAAATTATAATATGCCTTTAGTAATAATTTATTATTATACGATTATAACGAAAATTAAGAACTATATATGTAAGGACAAAATATGGTTAAAAACTTAAAACTGAAAATTTGGATATAAGTTCCAAAATTTGTATTAAACAATTGGGTTCATATCTTATATAATTGATGTAATTAATATGTATACAACGATATATTTACGTGTATCTTTATACTATATACATATGTAATATGTGTATGTATATATGTAAGCGTAAGTTTGGGTATACGCAAGTGTATGTAAATAAATATAATAAAGAAAATGTAATGCACTATAGACCAATTTTTTTTTCTACCTATAAACCAATTAAGGTGAGTACAAATTACGAGAGGAAACCACTTAATTGGTTTATTGGTTTATTACATTTGATGTATTTTTTTTTTCTTCATTTGTTTTTATTTACTAGATTTGTTTTTTTTATTCACTTTAGTCTAAAAATTACTTAAATTAAATTCATATATAAATAGTATTACTTCTCTTCTAATCTAAATACTTTACATCTATCAAAAATCTAAAGATCACGCTACTTAATATCTCATATATGTATATATATATATATATTA
>KE152133.1:38353-50451 GCA_000411095.1 Aethionema arabicum | reverse complement strand
ATATAATTATTATATAATTATAGGATATCATATATATAAAAATATATTTATCTATATTATATATATACATATATTAATATGTGTATCTATATTTTTTATATGTAATAATTTATTATATTAATAAATAAATATTACTTTTTAATTAATTATTCATAATAACATTTTATTTTATATAATAATATGTTATTTTGTTGGGTTAACGACAGATTTGGTTAACGAGAGATCGGGTTAGACATGTCGGGTTAAACAATGAGTTTGATCGGGTTAAAACGGGTTGCAACAACATCTCTCAGATTAATTATTATAATCAATAGGTGTAGCATGAGAAAATACAAAATTAAGATAATTTATTTAGATCAGATTTGATTTTCATGGTTAACCATAAAAAAAAAAATTGTAAAAATATTTATCCCGTATATTTTTACGGGTGAATTTCTAGTTACATGGTATTTAGTTGCTTTTTTTTCTTTTGTCACGTTATTTTTGTTGTTCTTCAAAATAATTAAATAGCGAGTTAAAAAAAAAAATGTTTCGGCGCGTGAAAGTCACGCCCGTAAGCTACGAGTGGGCTTGTTAGATGAGGTAAGTGCCAAAGTACAAAGAAAAATGGAACAGTACCGAAAGCGAAGTAAGCAGATTTATTTATTTACTTTTAATTAATTACTATCATTATTTACAATTAACTTCTTTTTATAAGGAAATTAACCATGAGCTATAATAACAATTGTTAATTAAAGTAAATAAATAACAAAACAAGGAATTTAACCATGCGTTAAAAAAGGAAAGTAAAATTTTATCATAAAAAATAAAGAGATAAATGCACAAAAATAAAAACATGTCTCGTGAAGCAGCAGGTGAACAATTTTAATTTTTTTTGCACTCATTTAATATATTACTATTTCCGAAATTTGATTATTCAATTTTTTTTGAAACCTTTAATAATATATACAGTTTTATGTTAGTACAAAAATAGCATTTATATTATTATCCTGGATTTAAGTATCAAAACACCTAAATGTGTGTATATATATATCATTTTTGTAAGAATATTAAGTTGTAGTTTAAAATTATAAAAAACAGAATCAAATAAATAGATAATATTTTTTTATTAGATGTTCTGCTTTTTGGATATTAATTTGAAAGTATCTTGCATACTTTTGCCCATAATTTATATTTTAAATTGTATATTTTTTTAACCAAAAAAATATGACGAGTTAGAATATGAATTAACCAATTGTTTATTTTCTTATCTAATTAATTAGTAGCTTTTTCTTCCGGCAATTAACCGTTATTTTATTTGTTAAACGAAGTTAACTAGTGATGTTGTTAAATATTTTGAAACACACATATATATATATGTATAGTGTTTAAGAATTTTCTAAGGTTTAGATTTAATAATAAATACAGAAGAATCAAATTCATAGAAATATAATTTAAAGATCAGTAAATGTATTTTTTTGTTATTTATTTGAAATTATCTTGGATACTTTTACAATTTTATAATTAAATTATAATTTATTAGAATCACTTTTCTTCCAATAATTAGCGTTTTTTTTTCTTTTCCTCATTAGTGCTTTTTTTTTCAATAATAGTTTTTTTCTTCTTTCAAACTAGTGCTTTTTTTATTTGTCAAACAAAATTAATTAATAATTATTGAAATTATTAAAATTTATGTATATATTAAATTTTGTTTATATTCACTCTCCTTCTCCATCTTCACTTCTTCTCTGAACCTTCTCTCTCTTCCTCGTTCTCGAAGCAACTTTCTCTCTCTAACAACTCACATTCATTCTTTGCTTCACCCTTTTAAGCTCACGAGATCTCCATCTCTCTCTCCTTTCTCTCTCTCGTCGATGCCTTTGTTCAGAGTATCTAATCATCGATTCTTCTTCTCCGTCGCCGTTGACGGACATTCCTCTTAATTTCTCACCGGAGTAAAAACCCTAAATAAAAATCCAACCTTTAGGGTTTTCTCCTATTTTCCCCTAATTTGATTTCTTCATCGGAGAATCGAAAAATGTCACATTCAAGTAAACCCATATCTGAACCTAACAGTCTCGCCGATCATCTCCGTGATTCATTGACCTCCGAAATCAATAAACCCGATTTCCGTGAGCTAGATCTTGGCTCACCGGTTTCTCCGCTTCGTTCTCAACCTCGCCGTGGACTCACCACCGCAGCTACTACAACAACAACCACCACCACTACTACAACAAGTAGTAGCAGCTCTAGCTCCTCTGGATCTGTAACAGGTCGAATTAGACATGGTCCAGTTATCAGAAGATCCGATTCAGCTAGAGTTAGTAACTCCGGAGATCAATCTGGGTCTAGTGGAAGTAGCCCTAAGGCTATGACTAGAAATCTTAGAACTAGATCAGACTCAGGTGCATCACAAAGCTCCGCTACTTCACCAGCGACACCAAATGTACTTCCCACCGGAAACATTTGCCCCTCCGGTAAGATCCAAATCACAGGTATGACACAAAGCAGGTCAAGAAGCGATGTTCTCGGATCTGGTACAGGAACATACGGACACGGAAGCATAATGCGCGGCGGCGGAGGAAGCAACATATCTCCGGCGAAACCAACATCAATTGGAGGGTCTCCGAAACCAATTTCAAGCTCACCGGTAAATACAAACAGCTCTAGTGGAAGTCCTGTAGCAGAAATCACATGGAAGAAAGCATTAACAAGTTTAGATCCTGAGGAAGTGAAGAGAATAGGAAATGAAATGTATAAAAAGGGTTTATTTACAGAAGCATTGAAGCTTTACGATAGAGCAAAAGCTTTATCACCGACAAATGCAGCTTACCGGAGTAACCGCGCCGCCGCATTGACTGGTTTAGGTCGAATTGGTGAAGCAGTGAAAGAGTGTGAAGAAGCTGTGAGATTGGATCCAAACTATGCTAGAGCTCATCAACGTTTAGCCTTATTACTTATCAGGTAAATGATTCTGTGTTCACTGAATAATCAAAAATGCAGAGTCTTGATCAAGGGAATCGTAATTGATTGCAGGTTAGGTCAAATTGATAGTGCAAGGAAACACCTTAATGTTCTTGGGAAGTCATCAAATCCAAGTGAGTTGCAGAAGCTTCAGGCCATGGAGACACATATGAGCAAATGTTTTGAAGCACGAAGACTTGGTGATTGGAAGACTGTTTTAATGGAAGTAGACGCCATTATTGCTCTTGGAGCTGATTTTTCTCCTCAGGTAAAGAATCAAACTTCTTTGTATTGGTTATTCAGCAGCAAATGATGAACATATATGATTGAATCTGCAGCTAGCTATGTGTAAAGTAGAAGCATTTCTCAAACTTCAAAAGCTTGATGATGCACAATTCATGTTATTAGAACTTCCCAAAGTAGAACCGTTTCCTGCATCTTGCTCGCAAACTCGGTTTTCCGGTATGATCTGCGAAGCTTACACATCTTTCGTCAAGGCTCAAATCGAGATGGCTTTAGGAAGGTGAGACTAACAAAACCTTAAAATGTCAAAAAGTTTCAAATTAACTATTGAATGTCATCAGTGAAAGTGTAAGAGCAGATGATGAATGCTTGCAGGTTTGAAAATGCAGTTATGTCTGCTGATAAAGCTAGTCAAATTGATCCGCGAAGCAACGAAGTTGCTATGTTACACAATACTGTTTCATTAGTTGCTAGAGCGCGTGCTCGTGGCAATGATCTTTATAAATCCGAAAGATACACAGAAGCAAGCTCAGCTTATGCAGAAGGTCTTAGGCTTGATCCAAACAACGCTATACTATACTGTAACCGAGCAGCTTGCTGGTTTAAACTCGGTATGTGGGAACGATCCATTGAAGATTGTACTCAAGCACTTCGGTTCCAGCCAAGTTACACAAAACCACTTCTTCGCCGAGCTGCCTCATATAGCAAGGTACATAAAAAGACAACATTTTTAGCTTACTTTCAGATTCCAAAACTGAATCTTTAGCTTTGTTTTGAACTGTAGCTTGAAAGATGGGCGAGTGCAGTGAGTGATTACGAAGCTTTAAGAAGGGAACTACCTCAGGATAAGGAAGTTGCAGAATCTTTATTTCATGCTCAAGTTGCATTGAAGAAATCTAGAGGAGAAGAGGTTTTAAACATGGAATTTGGTGGTGAAGTTGAGCAAATTTATAGCAGAGAACAGTTTAAAGCTGCATTGAATCTACCAGGTAAAGTATAACATCTGAATCTTTAACTTAAACTGATAGCTTCTCTTGTTCTGATCTATACTTCAAACACAGGAGTTTCCGTGATTCATTTCTCAACAGCTTCTGATCATCAATGCAAGCAGATAACTCCATTTTTGGACTCGTTATGTACACGTTACCCATCAGTACACTTCCTCAAGGTAATAAACCAACATAAACTAACTCAAGAAATGTTCATATCTCAGTTGAAGAATTAACTTTAAATCTTGTTCTTGTTTAGGTTGAAATCGATAAATGTCCTGGAATAGGTAATGCAGAGAATGTAAGAGTTGTTCCAACGTTTAAGATATACAAAAACGGTACACGTGTCAAAGAGATTGTGTGTCCAACTCGAGAAGTATTGGAATACTCAGTAAGACATTACAGTGGTTAGAACTCGAAAAACTCTGCAACTCATCAGTTATATCCGCCATGGAAAACGTTTCTCAGTTACTCAATAATCAGAGAGGAAAAGCCATTAGCTTAGTTTCAAAAGCTTCACTTTATGATTTGTTCATTCATTTCACACCATGTTTATTGCTCTGTGCCCTTTCTCTGTATTTGTTTCTCTTCTTCTTCTTCTCTGCAGATTCCTCCATTGCATTGGCTCTGTTTTCTTCTTTCTTCTTTTAGCTTTTCACTTTGTTAGGTGCTGAGTGAGAGAGATGGTGTTTATTGTGTACATAAGAGAAAAAAAGACTCTGGATCAGAAGAAGGGTTTTACTTTAAAAGGGCACAAGAGGAAAGATTTGGATTCTTGATTTTATAATTTAAATGTTTTTTTTTTACTTTTTTAACATTGTTATCAATAAAATTATATATTGTTATTTACCGATCCTTTTTTTTTCTTATATTTATAGAAAGCGTTAATTGGGGAATTGAAAAAATAATAATCATGTTATACTTTTTTTCAAAATTTCAACAATTGAAAAGTGGGATAAATATATAAATTAATTGAAAAATTGATTAAAGGTTCTTTGGTTGTTATTTGTTAATGGTTTTTTTAGTTTAAAGGAAATAAAAAGAGAATCAAAACCGTTTTTTAATATTAATTATAAAATATATTCTTCAATAAAGGGTTATAATTATAACATAACGCCCAAAAAATAAAGTAATTTGATTAAAAAAACAAACTTTAAATATAAAAATGAAAGTTGGTTTAAGAAATGTTGGAAAGTTATGAACTTTATGGTCGTTGGCCGGTGCTATTTTGCGCCGGCCGTCGGTGTCGGTGCTTCCGTATTTGTCGTTGATTGACAATTTTTTTTTTCCAAAATTATTTATTTTATGGATAATATTTGTTTGGTCGTCTTCAACTTTTACCTATTTATTAAAAAAAAACCAGCTCGCAAAAAAAAAAAATTCAACAACAATAAATATTTCACATTATGTTTATCTATAAATGATTATTATCACTAAGCTACTGTGAATTTATATACAAAAATAACTTATTGTGAATATTTATATTATTAATTTGCTTACAATTAATTCACTTTTTCTATTCAAAATTAAATATTTTGATTTAAAATGAATATGTTTTACTTTTAGATGAAACTAAATTCAATTTTTTTTTTCAATTTTATCCCAAGATAAAGCATAGTTACAAAATAAAAGTGAGTTAAAAAAAAAGTTAAAATAAAAGTAAGTAAAGGGACTACAGAGAGTTTGGTACACCATACACGTACACTATAAATTCCCACATTTATTAAAGCGGTTTGGGTGGGCGTTAACAGACAACGAAAACGCAAGCCGTGTCAATAAACAATACTCAAACACCGTGTCGTTTTCTCCACTTATCAACTTCCATCTTTATCGTTTTTAGCAACCACAAACGACAAAATCACACAACACAAAAAAAACAAACAAAACACAAGAAAAAAAAAAAATCTCTTCACTCCATAAAAACAGAGCAAGTGTTTATACTTAAAAAAAAAACATCACACTTTAAAAACAGTGGATACATAAAAAAAAAATTAACCATAAACCCAAACCCAACCATATAATTCATTATTTCAAAATCACTAAAACAAAACCAAAACATCAAAAAAAAAGTCAAAGATTCAATCTTTTTCCCCATTTCTTGAACCTGATCTTAACCTGTGTTTTGCAGACCTGCAGCAATACCTTTCATTGTTAAAATCAATGTATCTTCAAGTCCAGGTGCATATTCACTTGTTGGGTTTAAAGTAACAAGTTCTTGAGCTGATTTGCTTGAAACCATAACCTCTTTACAGATATGTGGACGCACAGTTACATTATAACTTGAATCTCTTATCCTCTTCAATGTATAAGCTTGACAAACATTCAATGTAGTTATGTAAGAATCTCTAAGTCTTAATCTCTGTTTCAAGTATGGATTCCCATCAAGAAGATCCTTATGTCCAGCAATCTACAAAAAAAAACAGTTCTCAGATAAGTAAGTTCTTGATGAGTATCAATGGAGTTTAGTTTGATTCAGTTACCTGGAGGATGAGTTGTTTGGTTTGGTCAAAATTGGTTCTGAGTTTTTCACCAAATGGCCAAAGTTCTTGAGAAACAAGAAGCTTATCATACAAAGCAGCAATACCTGGATCTCCTTTAGCGAAAACCATTTCGATTAAATCGATTGTAACTCTAAAGAAAGGCCAATGTTTATACATATCCTGCAACACATTTAGATTAGCTCCATTTTTCTCAATTGCTTGTTTAATTGCAGCTCCAAATCCTAACCAAACAGGAAGATGAAATCTCGTTTGAGTCCACGCAAAGATCCATGGAATAGCACGTAGAGATTCAATTCCCCCGCTCGGTTTCCTCTTCGAAGGTCTACTTCCAATGTTCATACGTCCATATTCAAGCTCAGGTGTAGCCTAAACAAACACAAGATTTCAACATTGTTCAACAAAGAAGTGTAAAGTTTCAAGATTCTTTTTGAATTACTTACAAGGCGAAAATACTCGACGAATCGAGGTTCTTTAAACACAACAGATCTGTATTCTTCAGTAGCAACAACAGCCATTTGATCNGCAACAACAGCCATTTGATCAAGCAATTGACGCCACTCCGGTTTTGGAGAAACCGGAGGATGCATACCATGTTCAAGAGTAGCTGCAGTAAACCTCTGAAGTGTTCTAAAACATAAGTGTTCTTCTCCAAATGATTGTTCAATAACTTCTCCTTGAATTGTAACACGAAGCGAGCCATTAATAGTATCTGGAGGCTGAGATAATATAGCTAAATGTGTCGGTCCACCTCCTCGTCCCACGGTGCCACCACGGCCATGAAACATAGTTAGTTTCACACCATATTGTTTAGCAACTTTCACAAGCTCTTCTTGAGCTTTATATAACTGCCACGCCGCAGATAACCGCCCAGCGTCTTTACCTGAATCCGAGTAACCGATCATAACTTCTTGTTTACCGTTAATCCGGTTTTTGTACCAATCAACAGAAAACAGTCTAGCAACAGCTGCAGGAGCTGCTTCAAGATCAGCTAGTTTCTCAAAGAGTGGAACAACTCTTAATGGTTGTTTTACGCGACATTCGCGTTGTAAAAGCTCAACAGCTAACACATCAGAAGGTGCAGTAGCCATGGAAATGATATAAGCTCCAAAACTATCTGCTGGTAACTCAGATATGACATGAAATGTGTCAAGAACATCAGAAATTTCTTCAGTTTTCGGTAAATCATGACCGAAAAGTGGACGTTTGCCACTTAATTCAGATAAAAGCCATTCTTGACGACGTTCTTCAGACCATTCTCTGTAAGAACCAATATCTAAATGCTTCGTGATTGCGTCTAAAACATCGGTATGACGATCAGATTCTTGCCTTATGTCAAGTCTCACAAGAGATAATCCAAAAGTAGAGACTTGTCTCAAGAAATCAAGTAAACTTCCATCAGCTATTGAACGGTCACCACACGAACATAGCGAACGGTAACAGAGCTCAAGAGGCTCCAAGAACTACGCAAATCACACAAAAAACAGTCAAGAATCAGATCAAAACACAAGAAAAACGAGTTAAGTTCAAGATTAGATAGACTAATTACATTTTCTAAGTTGGTGAAAGTAGCTTCTTCAGCAATATCAGAGACACCATCGCTAAGTAACTGACGAGCACGTTCACGTGTGTGGTAAAGTTTATCCCTTACATCACCAAGAATCACACGATATGGTTCGGTTAACGGAATTGTCTTCCAAAACTCTGCAATCAATACAAAAACAGTTCAATTTTAAACCCAATTCCAAACTCAAATCTCCAAAATGAATCAGTTTCTTACCTATGTAATGCTTTGCAGCATCTTTCCTTGAATTCCTGTGTAATTCATCAGCTCGAACACGGAGTTCATCATTGCAACGCCACATAGATAACTGCAGAGATAGAACACAGATTATTAACACCGGAATTGTCGAAAATGATGAGATTTAGATGAGAAAACAAACGAAACCTCGAACATGAGATCTTCAATTTGGTTAAAGTACATGTTTGCAGCCATCATTCTAGCTAATAAACACACATCTCTGGTGACTTCTGGTGTAACTCTTGGGTTACCATCACGATCACCACCCATCCAAGAAGAGAATTGAATCAATGGAGCATTATAAGGAACACGTTCATTGATTCCTATGTTCTTCAAAGCTGTATCTACACGCCGTAAAAACTTAGGAACACCTTTCCAAATTGTTTCATGGAAATAACTCATTCCTGCTCTCATCTCATCTTGAGGCTGTGGAGGAGTTCTCTTGATTTCATCTGTTCGAAATGCAGCTTGAATCTAACAAAAATCAAAAACATTTCTCAGAATTGATTGATTTCGAAACCATAATCGAATGATTTTAAAGCTTTTTTACCTCTCTCTGTAGCGCCTCGTCGAGTTCTTGTTTATCATCAGGAGTAATGTCCTTAGCATAAAGCTCAGCCAAACAGTCCCTTATCCTGAAAGGAGAAGACTTTAAGATCAAAAACAGTCGAAAAAACGACGAAATCTGGATAAGTTTTGAAACTAACCTTCCATGTTTTTGAAGCAATGATCTTCTAACAGATTGAGTAGGATGAGCAGTTAAAACCAAATCTACAGTTTGGTTTTTGAGAGCATCAAAGATTTCTTCAGGAGACTTTTTTAAATCAACAAGTTTTTTGAATGTTTCTTCAAGATCAGATTCAGTAGTAGCTGAACTTTCATCAACGAAATCACCCTTTTTCAGCTTTTTGATCCTGCGACGATACGCAATCTGAACTTCTTCAGCTAAATTAGCTAAGTTAAGCATGTGAGAGAAAGCTTTGGCTATAACAATGGAGTCTCCAGCATCTAAGCTTGTTAATACACATCCTAGCTCCTCTAGCTTCTCTGTATCATGTTTACCTTCATATTGAGCAGAAAGCTCATACAACTCTTGAACCTATAAAATTCAACAATTTGCAGATAGAATTAAAAAAAAGAAAAATCCCCAAACTGAAGTAATCATATGAATCACACAAATCCCTAAAAATCCTAAATTGACCGATGAGAGTATTGATCAAATCCCTAGAAATTCAGAAAAAGTTAGCTGAAAATTCATGATCTTTAACAAATGGCTATCGATCAAATCCCTAAAAATCCTAAATTGACCCCTGAGAGTATTGATCAAATCCAGAAAACGTTTAGCTGAAAATTCATGATCTTTAGCAAATGGGTATTGATCAAATCCCTAAAAACTCAGAAAATGTTAGCGGAAATTCATGATCTTTAGCATATGGGTATTGATGAAATCCCTAAAAATTCAGAAAATGTTAGCGGAAATTCATGATCTTTAGCAAATGGCTATTGATCAAATCCCTAAAAATTCAGAAAATGTTAGCGGAAAATTCATGATCTTTAGCAAATGGGTATCGATCAAAACCCTAGAAATCGGGAAAACGTTTAGTTTGAAAATTCATGATGTTTAGCAAATGGGTA
The DNA here is from genome assembly GCA_000411095.1 of Aethionema arabicum. Lineage (NCBI taxonomy): Eukaryota > Viridiplantae > Streptophyta > Magnoliopsida > Brassicales > Brassicaceae > Aethionema > Aethionema arabicum. The sequence goes on along the minus strand of KE152133.1, from coordinate 40,342 downwards.
TCGATGAAAACAGTAGAGATCGAGAAAACGTTACCGTTTCACGAAGATCCTCGCCGTGTAAATCCTGAAGAATGTCGAGAAATCGATCCATGAGAAGAGCATCATACTCAATAAGCTTATCATCTTCACTCACTTTCCCAGGAACCAATTGACGAAGATGCATATCAATCGATGACATCTTCTGCACATTCCGATTCGCCATTTTCTTTTGTCGCAAGCTTTTTTTTTTCACTCTCTAATCGTCAAATCAACAAAAAGAAAAATTCATTAAAACCCATAAAAAAAAATCCAACCGGAATTTCGCCGATCAAATCGAGAATTTAATGGGTCAAAAATAAAAATCAGAAATTTCGGGGAAACGAAAACAAAAAATAAACGAAAATTTCAGTCGATTGAGACAGACCCAAATGAATCAGTGCTTTTTTTTAGGTCAGATTTAGTGATCTAAGTGAAGAATAAGCCACACTAGACTTAGGTACATATAGAGAGCGCGCAACATTTGAAAATAACCGTTTTCTTTTGTCTAAAATTTCCATAAAGTTAAAATAATTATTAATATCACAAAAATATTATTCTTTTTTTTTTTAGGATATCAAAAAAATAATCTGAAGATTGAAGTAATTAAAATAGGAACATAAATAACATAACTAATATTACAAAAAAAATATATTAAATTTATATGTTTCCATTTTTGTAGTTTATCTATATTAAATTTAAATTATAAATACTAACTCGTAAATTCAATATGTATTTATGTATACGTTACTTTTGATCAGTTATTGTTCACTTCATCATATTTATAGAGAATGTAATTATTAATTTTTCATAAAGTGAATTATCCCTAATAAAAAAATTACAAATACGTTTCTCAAATTTTCATAAAGAAGACTTTGATTAATATAACTATATCATATCGTAGTCATACTAAAATTATTATTATTATAGTTATAATTTCATATTAAGTTTTTAACAAACAAAAATAATTAATATTAAGTGATAGGCCAAGAAAAAAAATACTCAAAATTAAGCGAGGTTTCTACTATATATATTATGTAAAAGTAAATGATCATAACATGGACCTCTTGCTTACGAGGCCCAAAGGCCCATGATTATTAAAGAAGCCTATTAGGCCCATCACACTCCTAAACCTGTTTAGTTTGTTCCGATTTCGGTTCAAGATTAGCAATAAGCATAACTGTCATGTAATGGTTTCAAAAACATTACATTTGTGTGTGTTCAATATTTTATGCTAAAACGATCTTTGTGTGTGTTTAATTCTTTTTTCCGATAAAGTTGATGATGAAAACAAGAGTATGGTCTCTATATAAGTTTCATGTATTTCGTCATTCTTCAAATTACAAACTCACCTCATTCTTCATAAAAAAAAAAATAAATTATAAGGTATCTATTTCTCATATCTCTTTATCTATTTCCTTCTTATACCTAGAATTTTGTTTTTTATTAAATAAAATGATGAGATAATGAAAGAGTGGAGTAGTGGAGAATTATTTGAGAATAGTAATTGAGAGTTATGATATTTTTTTTTGTTTTAGATTATTTTGAAATTTGAAGCTTTAAAAATATTCTAAATGATTAAAATATCATTTAGTATAAAATTTGTTCTTGTAATATTTAGAATATGCTTTTTTAAAAGTAGTTTATCTTTTATAAAAAATAGTTTTATATCATTTAGTATCTAAACTTTTTAAATTTTGAAGATTTATATCATTTAGTATAATTTTTTTAATATTTTCAATATATTTATAAATATATAAACTTATAAAATTTTAAATTAATCATATTTAGTTTAATAATTAAATCCAAATTGTAAATTTATAAATCTATTAAAAAAATAGTTATAATATTTTAGAATTTATAATATTTATTTTAAGTATTTAAGATATATATATAGATTGCGTTAAAATATAAATTTATTATAAATGGTATAAATAATTAAATATATTTTAACAGCTAAAATGTAAGAAATAT
>KE152133.1:0-38302 GCA_000411095.1 Aethionema arabicum | reverse complement strand
TTTTTTTTTTTTTATTCCTTCGTAGCTTAATATTCTATCTCTTACTCACTTTTTTAAGATGGAACACGGAGACAATGTTGAGGAGATAGCGCTTCCTCAAGACATAGATCACGTCAGGACATGTGGAGATCTTTGTGGGCTCTTGGAGAGTTCAGATGCTCAACAACGTCGAGCATCTATGAAAAAAATCTGCAAAGCTCTTGTCTTGTGTCTAATTTTTATTATCTGTGAAATTGTCGGAGGCCTTAAAGCTCATAGCTTAGCCATATTAACAGATGCAGCTCATCTCGCATCAGACGTGGTTGCTTTCGCAATTTCTCTATTCTCGTTATGGGCCTCGGGATGGGAACCAAACCCACGTCACTCCTATGGCTTCTACAGAACAGAGATTCTTGGAGCTCTTGTCTCCATTCTACTAACTTGGAATCTTGCAGGATTCTTGATTTATGAAGCAATTACAAGATTTACTAAGGACAATAATGGCCAAGTTAAAGGATTTCTTATGTTCTTAGTCTCTGCTCTTGGCTTATTAGTCAACATAGCAATGACATTTCTACTAGGTCATGGTCATGGTCATGGTCATGGTCATGGTCATGGTCATGGACACCATCACGACCATCGTCATGATTCATCCGAAAGCTTAAACCTGAACATTCAAGGAGCTTATCTTCACGTTATTGGAGATTTGATTCAGAGTATTGGTGTGATGATTGGAGCTGGAATGATATGGTACAAACCTGAATGGAAGATAATCGATGTGGTATGTACATTGTTGTTTTCAGTGATTGCGTTGTGTACAACGATAAAAACGCTAAAGAACATTGTACTTGTTCTAATGGAATCAACACCACGGGAGATAGACACGGTCGAGCTAGAAAGAGGAGTGTCTGAGATGGAAGAGGTCGTGGTTGTCCACGAGCTTCACATTTGGGCAATTACTCTTGAAAAAATTGTGTTGACTTGTCATGTTAAGATCACGTCTGAAGCAGATGCAAACATAGTTTTAAACAAAATTATTGATTATATTAAGAGAGAATTTAAGATCTCTCATGTCACTATTCAGGTTGAAAAGTAGTATAAAATTGGTCTTCATTTTAGATTATATTAGATGTTTGTTTATTGACTAATTTTTATTAGAGCTTTTTTTTAGATTTTTATATGTTCTACAATTATTATCCAATGTAATATTTTTATAAATTTTCTTAAGTTAATATACATATATTAATTAAAATCAAGTACTATATAATTATGAAATGTCAAAAGTAGATTTGAATTTTAGCAAAATAATGCAAGAGAATGAATTGTTTAAAAAATATCTAAAAGTATACTGTAATGATTTCAAGCGAAAAAAATACTGTAATGATTTAAAAATTATATAGTTGATGTAAATTTTGATATAAAATATCGTAAATTAAAAGTCCTGGAAAATTAAGAATATTGAAACCAAATATATATACATATATTAATTAAAATCTACTACCATGAGACTACTAAACCGGTTTAGGTTTGTTCCGATTTCGGTTCAAGATTACCAATAAGCATAACTTTGATTATTCAGTATCCACCAAAAATATATTTTTTTTTATGAGAAAGTAGAAACACATAAATACTGTATATTGAGATACACTTTCTTTTTTAATTTTGGGTCTTTAAATTACAATGTTTCTCACTTTTTTTTTTATAATAATAATAATAATTACGTGCTTCTTCTTTGAAGTAACTTTTTTTTGTGTTTACACATGATTACATTACATCAAACATTACATTTTCTTGAGAAGTTACAGCTTTTGGGTTTTGTTTTTTTTCACTCACAGGCCAATTTTGTACCAAAACTTGTGAGACAAATTGCAAAAGCTTGAAAAGCTGACAAAGGTTGTCTGTAATCCATGGTGAACATGTCATCTCCGACTTTACCGAACTGAAGAAGTACTGTCTCTTCATCACCTTTGCCACTTGGTTGACTTTGGTCAATGGTTGCAACTAGCTGAAAGTTCTTCACTGAAGCTACTGTTACTCTTCCATGGAAGTTCAAACACCAACATTGTAAATGCTCATGCCATCTTGGAGCTTTGTTCTTTAGTACTGTGAAACCGGGAATGTCTTTGTTTAGTTTCTTCATCTTGGTCATATCACTTGGTTTCTGGTCCGATGATGATGATGATGATGATGATGGTGATGATGATGATGATGATGGGCATTGGAGTGTGCTCACCATTCTTCTTGGACCTCTTGATTTCAAGAGATTGAATTTATATGAAACATGTCCGACTTCGAAGTTACCTGCTGGAACTTGAGGACTTATCTGTTTTGATGTAAATCTCCGAGTGACTTTGCAGTTTGAAGGTTTTGCTCCGTTACGTGGAGGTTGGCTATCGTATACCGTAAAGTTTGTTCCAAGAAAATCTGATCTGCAAAAGTTTTGAAACAGACCATGAGTCTCAGCTTTAAACGCATAAAGAGACTCAGACTTTAATCTCTGAGATTGCAGAGTAACAATTTCAAAAGCCTGCGCATATTAGTACCTTAATTTTCCTACGTAGGCATTGCTTCCTTGAGAGAAATCATCAGCATCAAGTGATATGATGTACTCAGTGTAAGCACCGGTCCTGAACCTCCGTGCCGCCAGAAGAAACTTCCCCTTGTCAGTGAATGCTGTTAAGCAGAAAATACAAAACAACAGAGACGAATGAGTAATGAAACACAATCAAAACTATACATAATTTTTCCACAGACGAGAAATTTCCAAAAAAGACTGTTTCATTACCTACACCTGTGTAAAGATTGAATCTTATTCATAAGATTAATAAAAGTTTCATTGAGTACTGTTATGATACAAGAAACATTGATAGAAGGAATAATAATGCATTGTAAATTGCTGAAGTGTAGAGTTAGCTTTCAGCTTTGACGAACACAAGTTAGTAAATGCAACTAGGAATTTTCTTCCTTAGCTCCTAGGTGAACACCGTAGTCAATAAAAAGTTAAGACGATTGGTTGGTGAGTTCCTTCAATGACCACTCAAGGTATTTTTGGTAAAAGCCAGAGACAACTCAAAAAGCAAATGCCTATCAATAACGTTTTCACACTTTAAACCTCACTAGACCTAAAAGTCATATCTTCTAGTTTTGACTAAATCAATGGTCTCTCTTTTCATTAATTAGAATGCAGCTAGTGGAAGTTCCAATAGAACTATTGCAGTAGACCCTTAAATCTTTGGAGTTACTTACATGGTGAGAGAGCAAGATACAAGTAAAACGTTGAAGTCTTCTTGTTCCTCTTTATCAAACACTGATTGGAAAAGTCTCTGGGACCTGGCTGCATCTCAAAGAAAACTAAGAAATTTCAGTTTCAAATTCTCATGCCAATGGAAACTGGAAAGCCATTAATACGAGATTGAATCAATATAACCCAATAGCAATCTTGTTAAGGGATAATTTCAGTAAGAATCAATATAATCGAATCTCTCAAGCATGATCTAAGGTGCACAAGACTGACATACTATCCTCATGATTCAAAACAATTAGCAATGAAGCATTCGAGCATACATATTAGCCTAAATCAATTCCTAAATGGTTGAATTAGAGAATACGAACCCTAATTTGGAAACTATGAATAAATCTGAATTTGATTCGAAATTCCAAAATTAAAACCCTACCAATTTAAGACAAGAAGGGAAAGTAATTTTCCCGGAGTTATTAGGGGATTTAACAATCTCTTGAGTAATTTCCCTCCACTGTTTAGAAACACAAGCACAAGTAACTACATCACGTCGTTGAGGCCACCGATCTTCGCTATCCTCCACACGACGTATGATCTCACCCAACAACTCAGGAAGCATAGCTGACCATGACCCAGCCATATCCGACGGTGACGATGGCAACAACAGAGACGATTCGCACGAATCGGTCACCGTCGGTACCCTCTCTCCCTGATCCCTAAAAGAAATCGAGATCCTCCGAGAAAAGAGGGACCGTGACAAAGGCATTTGCAAGGAGAAGCGAATTTCGATCTGAAAAGAGAGATGGAGAGAGGAGAGAGAAAGAGAGGAGAGAGAAAGAGAGAGGAGAGAGAAAGGATGAAACGTTTGGAGGAAATCTTAGAGAAAACGAACGTGCGAAATCTGAGAAAGGAGTGATATTTCAGAGGCTAAAATGACAGAGCTGTGATAGATTAATACGTGACAGACAGACTGTGACACACGACGAGCATCAAATGTAGACACGTCTCTAAATATAAGTGGTGGAAAACTTGTGACTCTGTACACAGACTGTATTGTACTTTAAATTTTTTTAGCCGGCGCGGTTATTTTATTTTTTATTAATAGTAAATTTATATCATTATATGTTTTTTTTATAATAGTATATAAATATAATAATTCCATTATATAAACGTTTTTAGACCAATTTATTTTTCAATTGTAAATCTTGTGTTGAATCTTTGGAGTAAATGCAGAGTAAAACCCAAATGCAATAGAGCCAATGAATAAATGACAAATATATGACACAATACACCATTTTTAACAATTTTTCTCATAAAGAGAACACAATAATTGGCTTCCCAAAATGTAAAATTAAAAATAAAAATAGAAAGAGTAGAGTGAATTTATGTCAAGAACTAAAATAAGACAAGTCAAACATCAAGTAATTTACAGAAACGAAGAATACCATTTTTTTACATAAAAAAAAATACAATGAATTATTTAAGGAAACAAGTAATTAAACCCAAGTTTATGTAAAAAAAAAACTAAAATAAGACGAGTCAAACATCAAGTAATTTTAAGAAACGAAGAATACCATTTTTTTACATTAAAAAAAATTAAAAAATACAATGAATTATTTTAGAAAACAAGTAATTGAACCCAAGCTTATGTAAAAAAAAACTAAAATAAAACGAGTCAAACATCAAGTAATTTAAAGAAACGAAGAATACCATTTTTTTACATAAAAAGATTTTTAAAAAAATAAAATGAATTATTTTAGGAAACAAGTAATTGAACCCAATTTTATTTTCCTTTTTTTTTTTTTTTTTCTGTTTTCCTTTTCCCTCTTAGTTTCTATTTTCCATATAAATTTCCTCTTTTAGATTCTAAATTCATAGTATTATTTAAACAGAGTCCATGTAGAAAAAAAAAAAAACAGAGTCCATAGCTTTGGTTTCTCTTATTCTTGATTAACTACCGACACCAAGTTACGAAATTGCATCCTTTACTCAATTTTTGAGATGGAAAACAATCACACACACGAACATGAGCATCACCATCACCATGTAGTAGAGATTCGTTCAGATCTTTCAGCATCCGAACCGAAACTAAATCAAATCAAGATATCAAGACATGTGGAGAGGTACCTTGTGGTTTCTCAGATGCTAAAACGAGTTCAAAAGATGCTCAAGAGCGTGTAGCATCTATGAGAAAGCTTTTAATGGCTGTTATACTCTGTGGAATCTTCATTGTTGTAGAAGTTATTGGTGGGATTAAAGCTAACAGTCTTGCGATTCTTACAGATGCAGCTCATTTGTCATCAGATGTGGTAACTTTTGTTATTTCGTTGTTCTCTTTGTGGGCTTCGGGATGGGAAGCAAACCCTCGTCAATCTTACGGTTTCTTTAGAATGGAGATTCTTGGTGCTCTTTTTTCTATTCAACTAATTTGGGCTCTTGCTGGTTTCTTGATTTATCAAGCAGTTGCTAGATTGAATAATGATGGTGGTCGAATTGAAGGATCTGTTATGTTTCTTGTCTCTGTTTTTGGATTATTGGTTAATATTGTAATGGCCCTTTTGTTAGGTCACGATCACGGTCACCATCACGATCATGGTCATGGTCACGACCATAGTCACGGCCATGACCATAGTCATGATGGCCATGGTCATCATCATGGTCATGGTGACGACCATGGTCATGATTTAGCTCAAAGTTTGCTTGAGGGGAAACCGATGAAGCATAAGAAATAGAGGAATTTGAACATTCAAGGTGCTTATTTACATGTTTTGGGAGATTTTATTCAGAGTTTGGGTGTTTTAATCGGAGGGGGAATAATATGGTACAAGCCTGAGTGGAAGATAATTGATGTAGTATGTACATTGGTGTTTCTAATGATGGCATTGTGTACGACGATAAGTACGCTTAAGAACATTGTAGATGTTTTAATGGAATCAACACCACGAGAGATAGACGCAGTAAAACTCGAAAAAGGAATGTGTGAGATTGAGCAAGTGGTGGCTGTTCATGAACTTCATATTTGGGCAATTACCGTTGGGAAAGTTTTATTAGCTTGTCATGTTAAGATCACGCCTGAAGCAGATGCAGACTTGGTTTTAGACAAGATTATTGATTATATTAAGGAGTATAACATATGCCACGTCACGATTCGGATTGAAAAATAGTTAAGTTGACTTTGATTTAGATGATTTAAGATGGTTGATTATGAGTTTCTCTTTATTTTAGATTGTATTAGGTGTTTGTTTGTTTATATCGTAGTGCTAATTTTTATTAGTTTTTTTAAAATTTTCTTTTTTTTTTGTCCAATGTTATATTTTTATTAATTTTCTTAAGTTAATTTTTTGTTTTCACTCAAATCATCGTTTTATATATTGTTTTATTTATGCAAAAAAAAAATGTAAATTGCAATAAGTTAAAAATATTTTTTTAACTCCTTCAATTAAATATCTTATAAATTAACATAAAAGAAAATCCGTTATATATTAAAAATAAATTAGGATAGATACAAAAATATACTTACAAATTTGGCCAAAACTAAATTTATGAGCAATCTTATAAAATGGTAACAAAATAAAATATGGGGAGTTTATAAGATATTCTGTTAAAAAATAACAGAAAAATGAAGAATTTTGTTTATATATATTCTAAAATAGTTTTAGAAAGGAATATTGTCTTTTAGACTATACATTATTTATCAAATCTTAATATCTTATTTTTGATATTATTATAGCATATGAATCTAATTTTGGTATTCTTGTTAAACAAAAAAGAACACCAAAATTAAATGACCATTCTTTAGTAAGTGAAGTTCAATGTGTTGAATCTTTGGAATGAATGCACAATAAAACCCAAATGCAATAGATCCTATGAATAAATGATAAACAATATAACACCATTTTTAACATTTTTTTCGTAAAGAGGACACAATAATTGTCTTCCCAAAACGTAAAATTAAAAATTAAAATAGAAAGAGTAGAGTGAATTTATGTCAAGAACTAAAATAAGACGAGTCAAACATCAAGTTGTAATTTATAGAAACGAAGAATACCATTTTTTTACATAAAAAAAAATATTTTAAAAAATAAATACAAATACAATGAATTATTATTTTAGGGAACAAGTAATAGTAGACGGTGGCTTACAATGTCGTCAGTCATCAAACTTTATTTAAAAAAAAAAAATGAAGAATTTTTGTTTATGACTATTTTTTACGAATATTGTCCTTTAGATTTTTTTTGTTTTTCCTCAAATCTTCCTTTAGATTTTTTTTTTGTTTGAACGGCCAAATTTTCCTTTAGGTTATATAGCGAGAATATATATATTTATCAAAATCTTATTTTTAATTTTATTATATCATATGAATTTAATGAAATACGAAAATTAAATGTCCGTACTTTAATAAGCGAAGTTCAATGTCCAGTTCCACGGTGAAATCCGTCTCTTCCTTCAAGCTAGCTTCTTTCCTCCGCCGTGAGAATGATCCTTCCGCTGCAATTAAGCTGTTTCGGAACCCTAATCCGGACTCAACGGGTCCAAAAAGTCCATTCAAATACTCGCTTCTTTGCTACGATATCATTATTACGAAACTCGGTGGTTCCAAGATGTTTGATGAACTAGATCAGGTCCTCCTTCAGCTCAAAACTGATACTCGAGTGGTACCAACTGAGATTATCTTTTGCAATGTCATCAATTTCTTCGGTCGTGGACGATTGCCTAACCGTGCACTCCAGGTGTTCGATGAAATGCCTCTTTATCGTTGCCAACGCACTGTTAAATCTGTTAATTCTTTGTTGAATGTGCTCTTAAAATGCGGGAATTTTGATAAAATGAGGGAGATTATCCTGAGTATTGATAAGTTTGGTACTCCAGATGCTTGTACTTACAATATACTGATCCATGGATATTCTCAAAACGGATGTTTCGATGATGCATTGAAACTGTTCGATGAAATGGTTAAGAAAAAGGTGAAACCAACCGGGGTAACCTTTGGGACAATAATCCAAGGATTTTGCAAGAATTTGAAGATAAAGGAAGCATTAAAGATGAAGCAAGATATGTTAAAAGTGTATGGAGTTCTTCCCACAGTTCACATTTACGCATCATTGATGAAAGCATTGTGTCAAATTGGTGAATTAAGTTTGGCGTTTAAGCTAAAGGACGAGGCTCTCGAAGGAAATATCAAAGTAGACTCAGCTATTTACTCTACATTGATCAGCTCACTTCTAAAGGCTGGAAGATCAAAGGAGGTTTCAGTGATCTTGGAAGAAATGAAACAAAAGGGATGTAAACCCGACACAGTGACTTACAACGTGTTGATCAACGGATTCTGTACTGATAATGATACCGAATCAGCTTATCGGGTTTTGAATGAAATGGTGGAAAAGAGCTTGAAACCTGATGTTATAAGCTACAATATGATACTTACTACATTATGTAGAATCCAAAAATGGACAGAAGCTATCTACTTGTTTGAAGATATGCCTAGAAGAGGTTGCACCCCTGATATCTTATCTTATAGGATAGTTTTCGATGGTCTTTGCGAAGGTTTACAGCTCGAAGAAGCAGCTGTAATCTTCGATGAAATGGTTTTTAAAGGCTACAAACCTCGTAAGGATAGGCTAGAAAGATTTCTTCAAAAGCTGTGTGAGAGTGGAAAGTTGGAGATTCTTGGTAAAGTTATCAGTACCGTGATTAGAGGGAATGTTGTTGATGCAGAGTTCTGGTCGGTTTTAATGGCTGCAATACTCAAAGAACCTGAGAGATATGTATCAGATTCCATTGATTTGTTGCTTAACAGAGTACAGGAAGAGAGTTCTTTGTCAGCAATTCTGCAATAATGCAAGGTTAGATATAATTTTGATTATATTTCACTGTTTTATAATTAATTTAATTTAATATATTTTTTTTTAGGAAATATTATTTTTCGTATCATGATTCCGATTCACATTCAAAAAACTTTCCTTTTTAATATTTTTTATATTATTTCTATATTTTTAATCAATTGGTTTATGTATTTTTCAGGGGTGATTGCGTCATTTACTCTTTTTAAAAGCCCTAAACTTTAATGTAAGTCGTTATTTCGCTTTATCAGGTGAGAAGAGTTTGTGTATAAGACCAACACCTCTGCTCTCTTCTTCGGCTACGTCTTCTCTGCTCGTTACTCTCCTCGAATCTATCGTCACACTTTCCAGAGTTTGTCAAATCAACGTACGTCAAAACAATCCCCACTTCGTCTATTTTGTTAATCAATTTTATCTTCTAAGAATTTCCTAGTAATCTTACCTTCTTATGTTAATTTAGTTTAACGATTTCTGTTCGTGAAATCAAATTTTCAAAGATTTAATTTTTTTAATCTTTATTTGTTTTTCTTATCATGTTCTTTGATGTGTATGAATTTTGTATAGTGGATAAGTATCTCTTGTTTAGATAATTATATATTTATCTAGTTATCAATAGATCTAGATTGGATAATTTAACAGGTATTATCTTATATATTACAGTAAATTTGATTTTTATAATGAAACCGATACCACTTAAGTAACATACTGTATTCTTAAATGTAAGCTGTGTATAAAGTTTTGACTTTCCAATTTTTTTCATGGTTTTAGGAATGAATCTTGGACTGAAGATGGTGCCAAAGAAAATGGCTGTTCTTTACCATTATCCTTGCCACGACGGCGTTTTTGCAGCTTTAGCTGCTCATCTATATTTCTCAGCTAAATCAATTCCTTCACTGTTCTTCCCCAATACAGTGTACTCACCAATTACAATCAATCAACTTCCTCTTCAAGAAATCAGCCATCTTTATCTTCTTGATTTCACAGGACCACCTGGTTTTGTGCAGCAAATCTCATCTAAAGTTGATAACATTGTGATCCTAGATCATCATAAAACTGCAATAGAGAATCTTTGTGATTTCTCTTGCAAGAATGTTACCAAAGTTTTGGATATAAGTAGAAGTGGAGCAACCATTGCTTTTGACTATTTCACAGATAAGTTAATGAAAGAATCTCAAGGAAATTGCAGAGAGATGACTGATTTCAGAAGAATGAGACGTGTTTTTGAGTATATTGAAGATGGAGATCTTTGGACATGGAGATTACCAGAGAGTAAAGCGTTTTACAGTGGAATCTTGGATTTAAACATCGAATACAATTTCAACCAAAATCCCTCATTGTTTCAGCAGCTTCTTTCTTTAGATCATGAAGGTTTGATCAATGGAGGAAAAGTGAGTTTGTTTAAGAAACATAAACTGATTCATGAAGTTCTTGAAGGATCTTATGAGATTGTTCTTGGAGGTAATAAAGGTTTTGGTAGATGTTTAGCTGTAAATGGTGACGAAATTGCAGAGCTTAGAAGTGAACTTGGGAATCAATTAGCTGAGAAAAGTAAGAATCTGAAGCTTAGAGGTATAGGAGCTGTTGTTTACAGAGTTCCTGAGGTTGAAGATGAGAATAAACTGAAGATAAGCTTGAGAAGTGTTGCAGAGGAAGATACGACATTGATTTCACATGAATTTGGAGGTGGTGGACATAAGAATGCGAGCTCGTTCTTGTTAACTTCCATGGAGTTTGAGCAATGGAAAGTGAAGAACCAGAGGCTACTCTGAAACAGCTCTCTTAAAAGGAGTGTTTTGCTTAAACCGGTTTATTTATGGTTATTGCTGCCAAGTTTGGTTTAATGTGAACCGAATTGGTTTTGGTTTAATAAACCGGGAATTAAACTCTGCGGGCCCAGATTTGGTGTAGAGTAGGATCTAGGATATGAATTATGATTATGGGCCCAGAAGATCTACGAGAAATATAAAGTGGGCCCATTAGTGTATGGAGTCACGAAATTTTTCATTGGTTGGTGAATAATTAAATAAGGTTTTGAATATAGTAAAATCTTAATATATATTATTTAATGTGTTTTATTATTTGAGTTTAATACCACGAATAATATATCTATATATCTATATATGTATGTGGCAATACTGTTTATATAATATAGTAAGTGTGTATATATATATATATATTGTTTATTTTATCATTAACTTTATACAATAATATAAAATTTAAAAGTATGACAAGATAATTTCGTATTCAATCTGAATATTTAGAATTTTGTATATTTAATTTTATAAAATATTCGTACCACTAAATTATGATGATGGAATGAAAACGATCCCTTTTCAACAAACAATAAAAACGAGTTTTATATTTATCAAAATGTTTGTTTATATTCGAAAATTCCACCAAACTATTGTCGATATTATAATATTATGTTTTCAATGAATTTTTAATCGCACCGACTTTTATATACCAACAAAAAAATAGAGATATGTTACTACTGGTCAACAATGTTTTTTTCTTTCTGACGTATATATAAATTTAATATTTTTTAAAAACAAAAATAGTAGAAAAATACATTTCTAGTTGTTAGAATTATTTTATTAAAACCAAAAAGCAACCAAATTCCAAAATTCATAAAGATATAAACCACAAAACTTGAATTTCTCATAATTATAACTTATTTAAATAAAAAAATTTGGTGAATGTATTTGTACTGTGCATGTGCTTAGGTCGGACAAAGAGACATTATGTTGGACAGTTCATTATACATGCAATATATTTTAAAACTTAATAATTAAACTAATAAACAAAAGAGAATTAATTCGGATAGTGTACATGTTGTACGTAGAAGATTTATTTTAATAGCTCAAAAAACAATATATTTTTAATTTTCGAACATTTTTCAATACATTTTAAACTAGCAAAAATAATTTATTCTTAGAACAAAGAGTCATATCACTGACAATATTCCACAAATATTTATAATTATGAGGAAATTATGTACACATTATAAATATATAATATATAAATAATTGAAACTTATATTAATTAGAAAACTATTTACATATTATTAAAACAAAAAAATAAAATATTAAAAATGGACAACAGCTAAGAGATGCTCTGTTTTTTCTGCACTAATATTGACAAACTCCAAAAAGACAGAGGAAAATCATAATACAACATCAATCTATCGCTACTAGATCCAACGGTCAACAAATTTCCCCACTTTTTTCCCTTTTTACCCTCACCAAAAACACCCCCATCACTTCACAATTATTACGAAATTGCCACTAACACACTACAACAGACTCTCCGTTACCCGCCGAAAAAATTATCGCCGGAAAAGTTCCCGCCGGTAAAATTCCGGGTGGCTGTTTCGGAATCTTTGATTACGAAAGCGAGAGATAAACTTCAGATTGTATCGAAGTTTTTCCGATTTTAAAACCAGGAACCACCGTAAAAGCGACACGTGGCTCAGATTCCGGCGAAAACTCCGACGAGAGAAACGCTTCCTCTGCAACACTCTTCATATAAACTTCAGAGAATCTGCAACCTTTCGGTACTTGAAAAATCGAAGCTTTTGATTCAAAGGAGAAAGCTAAACAATGCAAAAGCCAAACTCGTTTCGCCATTTCAAGAAATCCGGTGAATAAACTCATCTCCGGGAAGAATTCTCCGGCAGAAATCTGATTTCTCAAACTCAAATCCCCAAATAAAGCTTCTTCCATCTTAGGGTTTATAACTTGAAAGCACTTAGCTTTACAAAACCTAGCAAATCTCGATTTAGGTCTTGATTTCAAATAATCCCTAGTTTTCATTGACTTAAGCTCAGTAAATCTCTCAAAGAACATAACCCTCTCGCCAGTGCTGCTCTTCTCGTAGCTTCTTGAAGAGAAATACGGTAAATGAAAAGCTTCAAACATCAGATTAGACACAAAATGTTCAAAAGTGAAACATTTATGATCTTGTTTGTAATAGAACACACCAGGATTGATTGAATTAGCAGCTAAATCCATATCCAAACCAGCTAATTTCATTTCCTCGATCATTAACTTAACAAATCCTCTGATTGATTTCACTGTATGATGTAGATAAGTAACGAAATGTGTTGGATTTAGTCCTGTGAGATGAAGATTCTCTAAAGGATTGCAAAATTGACCACTTTGGTTTAATCTTTTCTCAATTAACTTGTTTTGCTTCATAGATTCTTCAAGCTTCTCCTTTAGAAACACAATCTCTGAATCTTTAAGTCTATATTGAGACTCAAGCTTCTTCCCCATGATCTCATAAGTTTTCAGAAGACTCTTGAGTTCTTGAATCTCAGCAAGAACTAGAGTTTTGTCTGGATTTGGATCAATTTGTTTCTTCAAGAACCATTGTTTAAGTTCAGATAATGTCTTGAGCTCAGCTACCACTAAGTTATCTGATTTCTGAATCCCAATTGAGTCATAAGGAGATTGAGCATGTTGCAATTGAGCATAAGCTGCTTTAATGGTGGAAACTGTTGCAAATAGCTTTGCAAGAAGAGCTTCTAATGTCAAAGTTCTTTCATATTCTTCTTCAAGTTTATCAAAAGACTCAGATAACTTAGCATTCTTGGAGAAATCTTTGATCTTTTCTTGACATTTCTTTGTTTCTTCAACGCCATTTTCAGGAGCTATACCAGTAAGCTTATGAATGTTGAGAACTTTAGCAAATTTGCGTCTAAGTTTACCAGCCATTAGTGGTTTAACAGACTCCATCTGCAAATGCTTCAAGAACAGAGAAACAAAACAATAAATAAGACAAGAAAAGATGGAAATTAAAAAGCAAAAGTAGAGAAGAGAAATGATGAAGAAAAAGAAGAGAAAGAAGAAGCTTTAATACATAGATCAAGGACCGTTAATGGAGGGCCACAAGCTTTCTTTATGTATATTCTTTAAACAGGACTTTGCTTTATTGAAAGAAAAAAAAAAACTAAGTAAAACAAAGATGAACAGAGAAGAGAAGAATCACAAAAGAGCACAAAATCTTAGATATTCATCAAAGAGATGTGAAGACTTTTCATGGTTTATGTAAAGAAAATGCTGAAACATTAAAAAATAAACAAATTGTGTTTTCAAGAATGAAACCTATCTTCTACTTTATTTTGAATATTTTTTTGCACTTTTTAAGGCAATTTAGTCAAAAATGTGCTGCCTAGAGAATCAAACAACAAAAAACAATATAAAATTAATTAATAATATAAAATTAAATTGCAGCCAAAATTAGTGTTCTGCAAAAAAAACACATGACTAATGCAAATAATTTCACTATAATGCAAGAAAATGGTGAAAAAATATATTGTATATAAATTGCAAGTGGACTCAAAAAAAGTTTGTGTAGGTGAAATGTGAAATTGATTTTTTTAACTATTTTTGGAACAATAAGACAACCTCAGAGAGTGACTGACATTACCCACCAAACAAAGAACAGTCACAACATTTTAAAGACTTTATATGAACATACCCATTAAACCACAAGATTCAAAGTTCAAACTTTTCAAGGATTTTAAGCAAGATTAACTTAAAAAGAACTCATAAATGTTATAAAGGTTGTACCTTTACAAAGTTCCAAGCTCTTCTTCTGCTAAATTTGTTTACTTTTGAAGTTTTTTCACTTCATAGTAGTGTGAGACAAATTAACCCTGCTTGCTTTAAACCCTAAAAAGTCAAATCCAAGATGAAATTAGGAATTTGAAAAAGACATGAGAAAACTGAAGAAATAAGAGGAAAAATCCAAGCTTTGTTGCTCTAAAAGAAGAAAGTTCAATAACCCTTTTGAAAAATCGATTCTTTATACACTTATTAATGCTAAAAAAATGTGTAATTAGATGCTTATGTTTAAATATAGCAATTAGATTAGGCCCACGATTAGTGACATGAACCTTCCATTGTAAATAATTTAAGAAATTGATTGAAAAAAGGTAATAAAAAAACAAAACTTTGCAATAATGGAATCGAATCGTTCACCAGAAACCCACATGAGACTTCACAAACTAAACCTAATTAAGCTAAAAACCACACACACACACTCACATCTAAGATCTCTATCCTCCAAAATTACAGAAATAGAGAGAGATTCGTCCACAAATCGAGAGGAGAGAGAAAGCTGTAGAGAGAGAGAGTCAGAGAAGAAGGAGAGGAAGAGAATAATGTAAAGGACAAAGACAGAGCCTTGGGAGCTTAAAATTATGTTTCCGAAAATACCCTTTGAGACAGAGTGTATTTACACTGGCCGTTAAGGCGGACTCTCGAGATGCGCGAAAGGGTGTTTTTGGTAATTGAAATGTCAGTATGAACAGAATCTTTTGTAGCCATATGTTAATATTCTGTTGGTGGTTGAGGTATATTCAAATGTGATACTAAATGGGCTTATTAATGGGCCGTTAATAATATAGAAAGAGATAGTAATTGGGCTTATTTTAGGCTCAGATTAATATCATGGTTTAAAAACTCAGATTTTCCCAATTTATTAGAGGATTTACAATTGTTGCAAAAATTGGTTAAAAATTACAAGAACAAATGATTTTTTAACTAATTTGACAATAAAATGATTACAAAATGATATTAATAAATTAGACATGTTGCAATCAAATTTTGTATCATTTCCCGCTCAATTTTTTCAAAATAAAATTATGTATTTTTGTAACTCATAAAATTATGTATTTTAGTAGTACATTGTTAAGATAAATTGTATTTTAAATAGCTGAAATTGAATGTATTCAATACTTTTTTTTGTAAATATTATGATATAAATACAAACACAAGAATTCAAATAAAAATATAGATACGAAAAATAGAAATATATGGATTTTCAAAATTATTTTAGTATGTCATGATGACTTATAATATTTACTATAAACTTTTTTTTATTCATCTGATAATTTCACCTAGTTTATTAGAAGAAAATATAATTTTTGCTTTTTTTTTCCTCTGATAATTTTTGCTTTTAAAGTGTAATTTCTTTTAAAAAGTAATTGAAGAAAAAAGCATGGTAAAAAATATAAAGTAATTTAGAGAGATTCCTTAAGCACTTTAAAATTGATAATAACTTATCTCTGTAATGATAGCAATTTATGTCTAACATGTCCTTTGTCTTAATGATTCATTCAACGCATTATCTTCTTCTTCTTTACGGGTCAAATATAAACAACAGATTAATCTGCAAATCTCATCAAGCTTTCATACTTAGGATTTAACAATTAAAGAAAAGTCTCCAAGAACTAAGCTCAAGTTCAAGATCGTTCTTGTTCAATGGATTCCGCAGCTCCGAAGCTTTGAACTTCAATTCCTCTAAAGTACGCTCACATTGCTATTTTACTCGCCTATTTTTGGTGAATTTGTCTTGAAATTTGAATGCTTTGAACTAAATTGAAGTAAAATTCGAGAACTTACTCTGTTTTTGTTATGAGTTTTTTATGTGATCTGAGAAAAAGGAAACAATTTTAAGTTTCTAGGGTTTCAGAATTTTGAAATTAGGCTTAATTGAGAGCCCATTCTTGTTTTTAGTTTGTCTAATGGTTACTAAAGGTTTAAAATTCAGCAAAACTCTGAAACTTGCTCTGATTTGTTCTCTGGATTTTGATGTGATGTGAGAGAAAATCGAAACCCTAACAAAACCTTTACTTTTAAAGCAAATTTCACTAGATTTTGATGTTCATATGAGAAAAAGACTCAGCCTTTATGCACCTAAGTCGAAACCCTAACAAAACCCATAAAGTTTAAAGCTAACTGAGATTGCCGTTTCACATTGTTGTCACGTTCATTTCACGCAAAGCTGATCACATTTTAGTGTTTTTTCATTGTTTAACTTCTCTGTTCACGTTTCTTCCTCTATACCCACAAAGTCTCAAAATTTTTATATAAAGATTGTAACTTTCTCTTTGATCAACGAAACTACATTGTTTTCTTTTAGTTGGTAACTGTTTTACATCTGATTTAACACTTGCCCATTTTGTCTTAAAGCTATTGAATTCCAAGATGAATGTGAACCGGAGAAATAGGCCTGATCTTGGCTTGAATTCAAGACTTGTGGTCTTAGTTCTATGTTTTGTTTGCTATGTTTGTAACGGTCAAGATGGAGATGACTCAAATGAATTCACCAATCCAGCTGTTCTTCCTCTAGTGACGCAGATGGTTTACCGCAGTTTATCTAATAGCACTGCTGCTCTTAATCGCAAGCTCGCTATTAGCGCAAAGTTCTGCGTTAAAGACCCGTGAGATCTCTAATTGTCTTATCTCCAGCTTAGTATTTTGTTAGTTTACTAGCTCAAAAGAGGCTTTGGATCTTCAATTTTCGGTTCTAAATTATCGACAAGTTTGCTGTTTACTTATGTTGAAATGATAATCTCAGGGATGCTGATTGGAACAGAGCTTTTAATTTCTCTAGTGATCTGACTTTCTTATCTTCTTGCCTTCAAACAACACGAGGTACCGAGTTTTTTTACTTAGTATGAACCAAACAGAAGACAATTTCATGAATCAAAGCCATGAAAGCTCACATTTTTAAGTTCAAGTTTATGACTTTATTGTTTTGAACAGGCACTTTGGGTAGGAGAATCTGCACATCAGCTGAAATGCAATTCTATTTCGACGCTTTCTTCAATAGAACAAGTAACTCTAACTATTTAAAACCAAATGTGAATTGCAATCTAACTTCATGGGTCTCTGGTTGTGAGCCTGGATGGGGATGTAGTATCGGTCCAAACGAAGAAGTTGACTTACAAAACTCAAAAGACTTTCCAGAAAGAACACGAGACTGTCTCCCTTGCTGCGAAGGCTTCTTCTGCCCGCGTGGCCTCACCTGTATGATACGTAAGCAATTCAAAGCTCTTTCTAACCATTTCTTTAAGTATTTAGTCCAATGAATAAGTTTAACTTACACCATTGTTGAATCTGTTTGATTTAGCTTGCCCTCTTGGTGCTCATTGCCCTCTAGCAACCTTTAATAGCATAACAAACTTATGTGAACCGTAAGTTTTCTTCATCATATCTTAGATACTTAAAGATGTTAGATTTTGATTATTTATGTTGAGAAATGTTGAATCTTTAGGTATACTTATCAATTACCGCCTGGAAAATCAAATCACACTTGTGGAGGTGCAAATGTATGGGCTGATAT
Source organism: Aethionema arabicum (assembly GCA_000411095.1). Lineage (NCBI taxonomy): Eukaryota > Viridiplantae > Streptophyta > Magnoliopsida > Brassicales > Brassicaceae > Aethionema > Aethionema arabicum. The sequence goes on along the minus strand of KE152133.1, from coordinate 20,110 downwards.
ACGAACATCTAGCGAGGTTTTTTGTTCTGCAGGATCATATTGTCCAACTACTACTCATAAAATACCTTGCGATAGTGGGTATTCATTTCTTCGTCCCTTCGAACTCTCTACACCATTTTCCTTAAAGCTCTGTTCTATCATCAAGCTCAAAAGTTTGGATTTTTCGTCTACTTTTGGTTAGTTTATACCTGTTTATGTTGTTTCAGGCATTACTGCCGAATGGGTTCTACATCTGAGAAGCGTAAGTGTTTGGTTTTAGATGCAAGATTGGAATCGAACCATCTTTTTCGTCGATTTATTATTGATTTCTTGTATTTGCAGCTTGTTTTAAGTTAACTTCTTGCAATCCCAACACTGCAAATCAGAATATGCATGCTTTTGGAGTTATGGTTATTGTAAGTTCTTCGATTTTTGCCGTTACTCTTAGCTTATAAACATGGCCAAGAAATAAACTTTTTTGCATTCCTCGTCTTTGTGCAGGCTGCTGTGAGTACTATTCTACTCATTATCTACAATTGCTCAGATCAAATCTTAACAACAAGGGAAAAGCGACAAGCGAAATCAAGAGAAGCAGCTGTAAAGAAAGCAAAAGCTCGTCAAAGATGGACAGTTGCTAAAGAAGCTACAAAAAAGCATCTAAGAGAGATCCGCGGACAAATAACTCGAACGTTTTCAGGTACAAAGTCTACTCAAGAAGAAGATACCAATAAGATGTTAGATCATGGAGATTTTGTGGTAGATGCAACTCCTTCAAGTTCTTCTGCACAATCCAGTTACGAAATCGAAGAATATACGAAAAGTAATGAAAGATCAAGTCTTGAAATCGAAGGAAAACGAGTAAAAGGGCAAGCGAAAACTAAGAAAACACGAAGCCAGATCTTCAAGTATGCGTATGATCGAATCGAGAAGGAGAAAGCTATGGAGCAAGAGAATAAAAATCTAACATTTTCAGGAATAGTTTCAATGGCTACTAATTCTGAAACAAGAAAGAGACCTCTAATGGAGCTTTCTTTTAAAGATTTAACTCTTACTTTAAAATCAAATGGTAAACATCTTCTAAGATGTGTTACAGGAACTATGAAACCGGGCCGTATAACCGCTGTAATGGGACCTTCAGGAGCGGGAAAAACGACGCTTCTTTCGGCTTTAGCTGGTAAAGCAGTTGGATGCAAAACAACTGGTTTGATTCTTATCAATGGAAAACAAGAATCAATTCATTCATATAAGAAAATCATTGGTTTTGTTCCACAAGATGATGTTGTTCATGGAAACTTAACTGTTGATGAAAATCTTTGGTTCCACGCTAAATGCAGGTACTTTTATATATCTTTAGTCACCAAATTACCTTCGATTTCATCTTATTATCTAACGTTTTAATGATCAAATCGTTGAAGATTACCTGCGGGACTATCGAAAGCAGACAAAGTTCTTGTTGTTGAACGAATCATCGATTCTTTGGGGCTACAAGCTGTTAGGAACTCTTTAGTTGGTACAGTAGAAAAGCGAGGAATCTCAGGAGGACAAAGAAAAAGAGTTAATGTAGGTTTAGAAATGGTTATGGAGCCTTCAGTTTTGTTCTTAGATGAACCTACTTCTGGTTTAGATAGCGCTTCATCGCAACTTCTTCTTCGAGCTCTTCGACATGAAGCACTAGAAGGAGTTAACATCTGTATGGTAGTTCATCAACCAAGGTATCTATCTTTATCTATCTTGAAGCAAAAATCGATAAAATTGTAAGCTAACTTCGGTTTGTTCTTGATGTTTTTCAGTTATACTTTGTTCAAGATGTTTAATGATTTAGTACTTCTTGCGAAAGGCGGGCTTACTGTTTACCATGGCTCGGTTGAAAAAGTCGAAGAATACTTTTCGGGGCTCGGGATTATCGTTCCGGAACGGATTAATCCACCTGACTATTACATTGATGTACTTGAAGGTATTGTTATTTCAAATAGCAATTCTGGAGTTAGTAACAAAGAGCTTCCTCAAAAATGGATGCAACACAAAGGCTATGGAGTTCCAGCTGATCTAAGGAGTAGTACAACCGAGTTTGTGAATCCAAACAGCGGGGTAAACCCGAGTGAAACTTCAGAACAAACATTTGCAGGAGAGCTTTGGGGAGATGTTAAGGGTAATATTGGATTGCATCGTGATAAAATTCGACATAACTTTTTGAATTCTAGAGATTTATCTCATAGAAGAACACCAAATATGTGGCTGCAATACAAATACTTCCTTGGAAGGTAACTCTTTTCACATTCTTCATCACTTAAAAAAGGTTCAAGATTCAGGTTTTTGGGTTCAAGATTCAGGGTTTAGGGTTCAATATTCAGGGTTTTGGGTTCAAGATTCAGGGTTTAAGATCAACGTTTAGGGATCAAGGTTTAAAATTTAAGATATGGGGTTCAAGATTTAGGGTTCAGGGTTTGAGATTTAAGGTTTAGGGTTCAAGATTCAAGATTTAGGGTTTAGGGTTTAGGGTTTTTGTGTTTCGAATAAACGGGTTTTGATGTTCTTGATTTCAGGATAACGAAACAACGAATGAGAGAAGCTCAATTACAAGCTACAGATTATTTGATTTTATTACTTGCTGGAGCTTGTTTAGGATCATTAATCAAAGCAAGTGATGAAAGTTTTGGAGCTCCGGGTTATACTTACACCATTATTGCAGTCTGTAAGTTCAAAATCTTATCTTTCATAACCTCGAAAAGGCGAAAAAAATCCTTTTTTTTTGGCTCATTAGTTTCTTTTGTTTATGTTTGATTCAGCTCTTCTTTGCAAAATCGCGGCTTTAAGATCATTTTCATTAGATAAGTTACATTACTGGAGAGAAAGTGCTTCAGGGATAAGTAGTTCAGCTTGTTTTCTTGCTAAAGATACAATAGATATGTTCAATATACTTGTGAAGCCATTGGTGTATCTTTCAATGTTCTATTTCTTCACAAATCCAAGATCTACGTTTCTTGATAATTATGTTATCTTGGTTTGTCTTGTCTACTGTGTAACTGGTATTGCTTATGCTTTGGCTATCTTTCTTCAACCGAGTTCTGCGCAATTGGTAAGTCTTGATTCTTGTTTTTTTTGTTGGATTCTATCGTTTTTTTGGTGTTTTTTTGATCGGTTTTTTCGCAGTTTTCGGTTTTACTTCCGGTTGTTTTGACTCTGGTTGCGACTCAACCGAAGAACAATGAGGTTATGAAGATCATTGCAGATTTATGTTATCCGAAATGGGCTTTGGAAGCATTTGTGATCAATAATGCTCAAAGGTATGAATTATGTTTGTTTTGTTGTTGTCGGAGAAAAAAATCATGTTTTTTTTTTTATGATTATTGGTTTGAAACCATGTTTTGATGAGAACAATTTTGGGGTTTAGGGTTTAGCGATTTAAAATATCGAAAAAATATTATTGTTATAGTTCTGTGGGAAATTTTTAAAAATAGTCTAATTCAAGAAGTTTTTGCAAAAATACTTAACTACTAAAGACAAGGGTATTTTTGGAACACATTAATAATTTAGGGTGTTTATAGAAAATCAAGATGAATTAGGACATTTTATAAAAAAAATTCTAGTTTTGTTTTAAGGTTATCGAAAATCATCATAATTTTTTTTTGAATTTTTGTTATAAATGAAAATTGTGTTGGTGAATTTTTGGGGTTTTTGTAGGTATTATGGAGTGTGGATGATAACAAGGTGTGGATCGCTAATGAAGAGTGGATATGATATTAATGAATGGAGTTTGTGTATTTTAATTTTACTTCTTATTGGTCTTGTTACTCGTGGCATGGCTTTTCTTGGAATGGTCACACTCCAAAAGAAGTGAAAATTTTGGGGTTTTTTTTTAGTTTATATTTATTTAAGGGTTTTGATTCAAAATTTATTATAATTTGTGAATTTCGTTTCTTTTTTCTTTAGTTTTTTTTTTAATATTTAAATGTGTTCTTCATTTTTTTTGTTTACCTAGAACAAAAAAAGATTAGTTTGTATTAGATGATGTTTATAATTTTCTTAAGCAAAATTTTTCTTGTAACTTATTTCTTTTATATTGAATTAGAGGTTTTACAGGGGAGAAATTAAATTTAGGGTAATTTATTATGAATAAAATACTAACGACGAAATTGATAAATTTAGAAAAGATAGGGATTCAAACGAAACTAAAAACAGCATAAGGATCTATATGTGAACAAACACAACCATAAGGATATAGCTATAAATAAAAAATAGTGCAAGGATTAATATACAAAAAAATAACTAAAGGGGCGTCTAACGGAAAATAAAGTCAAGACGCTAATAAAATAAATACTGTAGGGTCCTGTTAATAAATACAAATAGTACGGAACATTAAATAACAACAAAATAAATCTTACGCGCCTTTATTATCTTAAATTTTTTTTATTTCACTAAAAACAATTAAAATTTCAAAGGGGTTATTTGATGCACGCGTTCAACGCGCATTTAGTGCGCGTGGGATTGGATTTTAATTGTTTCGAGAATAATAAGCCACGTCACGGTAATCCTTCGCTATAAGCCCATTAAGAATTAAAATAAAATTGGGCCATGTAGCCTTTTTTCTCAATTTTAAATTGTAAATACATATATATTATTCAACATAATTTTACAGTTTATGGTAGCTATGTAATAAAAATATATATTTATAGGAAAAAATAAATAATATTATAGGAATAAATCTATTTAAATTATAATCTTGAGATTTACTTTTTTATAAGATTAAGCGTCCACTATATAATGGAGTAGTTTTTAATTATATAGTTTTTTCTGTCATCAGATTTTTTAATTATATAGTTATGATTTGAATTCTGTATATAATATCTAAGCCTTTATTCCTTAATTTTTAAAACATTATCCAAACCTTAATTGTTAAAGATTCCTCTCATTAACTACCATTTTTTTTTCCTGAACATTAACTACCATTCAAACATAGTTTTTTAAGAATTTATTAATTCCATTTTCTATTATTGACAAACAAAAAAAAATAGGCCAACAACTTTTAGATGATGGTTTATGCTAAATCCTTTTACTTAATCTGACACTGATTAACTTATTAATCAATAATCATTAAAGCTTTAAAGTAATCACAAGAATTAGATTCTTACAAGAATAATCACGATGACGTGGCAGAATTTAATTGGTGATGCAACATAGAAATGACCGTATTGGATTTATATATACCTTTAATTCAGAAGACAGCAAAGCCAACCACTTCTTTCATAAAAAAAAAAAAAATCAAATCTTTATTTATTATCATCATAATGTCATAATCATTAACACCGATTCATCATCTTCTTCAACTCGGGTTTTGATCTTTTTTTGCCTTTCTATCAACTTCTGAGTCCAAGATTTTTCATATTCTTTGCTACTTTTATAGATTTCAAGATAGAAAGCTTGAACTTTTTTCTGGGTTTGATGAAGCTTGGACAAAGACAGGATTTTGTTTGATTTTGGTTTAGATTTTGATTTTTTTTTACTTAAAGGGTTGAAGAATAAGGAGAAGAACTTTAATGGGTTGCGTTGGATCATCACAGTCACAAGCAGATGGTGAGGTTCCTCTATATTATCTCTTGAAAATCTCTGTTTATCAATTTCTGGGTTCTTAAAAAAAATCACCTTTTTGTGAAATTTCCAATTTTTAGGTGTAATTTACTTTAGCCATATGAAATTGATGAAAGCCCTAATTTAATGACTATGTTGGAATGTTCTTTCCTTAAACCCTAGAGTCGAATTTGGTCAATTGCTTGTTCAATTGTAGGGTTTAGGCTTTATCTGATCTGATTAGGGTTCATTTCAGTTTCAAATTTCAATAAAACTGGTGTTTAAGCTTGTCTTCTATTGATTTTAACCTCAAATTTAGGATATTATACCTCTTATCTTATGTATGTTCTAGATGATGTCTTAGTGTATATAACTGCTGTTTGCTTCTGTATAATCCCTTATTACATAGTGATGCTTGATACTAATTGGGCAAAACTATGATCATAACATAAGGTTGATTCAAGAACATAGATTTATACAATGGAGATGTTGTCTTTGTTAAACGTTTTGATGTTTATGTTTATAGGATCAGTGAAGAAAATTAGGAAGCCAAAAGCATGGAAACATCCTCAACCAATTACTAAAGCTCAGCTTATGCAATTAAGAGAAGAGTTTTGGGATACTGCTCCACATTATGGTGGTAGAAAAGGTAAGTAACATTTAATGGTAGGATTTGAAAATGAACAAAAAAAGAAGAAAAAAAGAGAGGTTTTAAGGGCCCTACCGGGTTCGAACCGGTGACCTCTTGATCTGCAGTCAAATGCTCTACCACTGAGCTAAGGACCCTTTGTTTGTTACTGTTCATAACATGTTTTAATGGTAACAATGGTTTTGGTTTGGTACTTGTAGAGATATGGGATGCACTTCGTGCAGCTGCTGAAGCTGATATATCTCTTGCTCAAGCAATTGTAGACAGTGCAGGAGTTATTGTTCAGAGCAATGATCTAACTACTTGCTACGACGAAAGAGGTAAATTTCGATCTTTTTTGTTCGGTTTCTTTGATAAAATCTTCCATGACTGCTAAGTGCTGTTTCTTGCTTGCTTTCTCTTCAGGTGCTAAGTATGAGCTGCCTAAATATGTTTTAAGTGAGCCCACAAACTTAGTTGAAGAAAATTGATCAAAAGAATCAAGATTCAAGATCATCAAGAATCAAGATTCAAGATGATGAAGGATATTTGAAGGATCTAAAGAAAAGATAAGTGTAAAATGTTGTGTGAAGAATTAGGATTGTTGTGTACTTTGGTCTATTAGATTTCTCCCACATTTGGTGTGTCATTGAACAGAATCAAGATTTATTCACATTTACAGTGTGATCAGTCACACTCTCGTAGTGGTGGAGTTCTCTTAATGAGGCTTTAAAGTCCATTAACAAGTTGGGCTTTGATGGGCTTATCTTCACTGATTTCAAAACGCTATTTATCTCGTCGTTTTGTTTGTTCTGGTTTGGTTTGGTTAGGCTTGGATCCGAACCTGAAATGATAACGGTATGCAATTGATTTTTTAAGGTATGAAAACCTTTTTAATTAATTTTTTTCCAAATGCCTTTTTAATTTAAGAAAAAAAAGAAATATGGACCGTTATTCCATTTTTTACTGGTTTATCAAATAAAATATGTATATAGATGAATAGATATATACACATTTATAGACAAAGAAAGTCATAATAATTAATTCTGTGTTAGGTAGTGGTCCTAGTGGACGACAACTAATTTTAATTAATTCTGTGTTAATTTCCAATTAATCTAAAATTATAGTAGTATAAGCTTAACCCAAATACTCCGTAATTCCATTTAAATTCAGAATATTAAAATTATTGGTCATCGATTTGACACATATTTATTCAACAAATTGAATAACATTTTTCTTGTATCAAGTCAGTCAATTTTAAATATTATAAAATAAAGTTCTATATGTAAATAATTATATTTACGAGGTTCAATATTATTTATTTATTTTCCCTCTATTATTTATATTTTTATGAATATGTGTGTGTGTATATATACACTATGTTTTTCAAATTGAGTATTTATAACTTTCATCTCTAAAATAAAGATAATATTTATTACTCAAAATTATGTGTGTAGCATCTTTCACATATCCTAAAATTGAAAATTATTCCTTCTAACCACCTCTATTTAATGTGAATAATCAAAGATTAGAGGCTGCTTAAAGCCAAAGTCGCATCCAAAGTCGATAAAAGTAGTATCCTATTTTAATTGTTTATATATTTTTTCATAAAGGTGAAAAAGAAAATATGATAAATTACTTTTTTTGTTTTGCATGGGCATGTACGGATGGTCTTGTTTTAACATATAACTAAAATAATAATTATTTTTTTGTATGGAATATCTACGAGATTTAAAAAATAATAATTGAATTTAATTAATTAATGGTCGTCAATTCGTGACAAAACCATGTAAGCTGAACGTGGACACTTCTATAAAACAAATATCTTATCTCCACTTGCGCTATATTATATACAATTATATATATATATATAAATAAAATAATGAAGTGGAAAAAATAGCATAATGTTCTAACACCAAACAAATATTTTTAACCAAAAGAAAAAAAAATCTTACCAAAATTTTTTTTTTACTAAAACAAAATTGACCAAAAATGTAATATTATTGTGTTTTTTTTTTGTAAGTTTGTGGTATGTGAATTACTTCTAGTTTAATACATAAAAATTACCACATTAATGTATATGCCACTTAAAATCTTCTAAATATTACAAGAATCTACTAAAAATTTATCAATTTAAAAATTCCAACACGTGAATCTTAAATAAGAGAGTCGGTCCAAATATAATTATAAATCCGATAAGAGAAATAATAAAACTTCGTACCCCACATTGAAGAATCATTTTTGGCGGCCAATATTTTTTACCAAAAAAATAATTATTTATTTTATATATAAATATATAAAAAACACTAAAAGTTTTTCCTCTCAACTGTTTCATTTCTTCTTCAATTTTCTCTCTCTTTCTCTCATTTTTTTTCTCTTTCAATCTGCAAAATTATAAAAATCAAAGTTTGAGAATTTTGTTTATTTTCCCGAGAAAATTGAAAGATGATTTTCACTTTCTCTGCCGAGAAAGTGAAGAATGTTCTTCCTCTGATGATGATGATTTTCATTTGCTTTGGAAATTTCAGAACAAATTCTCAATTTCTGCCAGTGGAAGAAGGTTTGATTTTCACTTTTCATTTAATTTTAATGGGTCCCAATTTTAGTTCGGTTTTAAATTTTGAAGAAATTTGATTTGATATCTCAATTTTTTTCTTTCAAAATTACTGATTTTAAAATTGTTTTTGTGTGTGTTTTTTTTTGTGATAACTCATTTTAAAAATTTCCAAAATGGTTATTGTTTTATTTATTATTTTGTTAATATAATTTAACTTTAGAAATCGACTTTAAATTTGAAGGAAATAGGATTTAAATATTGTTTGCTACCAATTATTTTCAAAATATATACTTATAGATTTATGTTTATATGTGATATAAAAACTGTTGAAGAAACATGTCACATTTGTAACCCAATAATGAAAAGAGAAATAATAAGGTTAAATTTAACAAATAATAAAGCTGGAAAGTATTGGATTATTGGACCTACTTCAATAATTGAATCGTATCGTAGCCATTATGATTCCATTCCCAAATATAAATAAAAATAATTATTAAAATCTTTGTTTGGCTTTTCTTTTGCCCATAAATCTTTGTTTAGCTTTAAGATTTACACTTTTATTTAAAATTTTCATCTACTGTTTTATACATTTATTTGTTTTCAATGGCCACATAGACTATAGTCTAGTAGCAGTCAATTATCTAAATAATTTACGATTTTTATTTTTATTTTAATCTTTTTCAACAAATTTATATTTATGTTTTAAGGGAAATAATAAAAAAAATCACATTAATATATTAATTTACCTATTTCGACAATTTTTGTGTGTGTGTATATATATATATATATAATATCTAACGCGGTTTTGTATGAAAAATTATTCGTAATACTAAATTTTTAATAACATTGTATACTAATTAATTAATATATTTAGGTGAAAGTGTAAAACGAATATAGATTATAATTAATTTTTGTTTCAATTCCTCCCATCTATATTCATTAAAGGTGTTCTCTTCCTTAAAACAAAAACAAAATTGACTTTTAATCTCAACCGTCCGATGATTTGACTTTTTTTGTAAACAGTTGAAACACTGCGAGTAATCTTCACAAAGCTTAAAAACGAAACAATCAACATCAAGACAACTTCATGTACAGACCAATCTTGGAACTTTGGTGACACCTCAGCAATAACCATTAGTAACATAACCTGCAATTGTACCTTCAACGCCAGCTCAGTCTGTCACGTCACCAACATGTAAGATTAGCATCTCTAATCACTTAACTTCCACCGCAAGAAACAGCCTCTAATTAGGGTTTTTAAAACCCCTTTTTGTTTCCTCTCTTGACAGGGTGCTTAAAGGTTTAAGCTTGCAAGGGATTTTCCCGCCAGAATTTGGGAATTTGACTTATCTTGAACAAATGTAGGTTAAAATTTTCAATTAGGGTTTTATTCCAGACTTGGAAATCAAGCAATCTAAGTTATGTTTTTTTTCATTACAGAGATCTTTCTAGGAACTATCTTAATGGAACAATACCTGCAACTTTATCTCAAATCCCACTTATTACCTTGTAAGAACTCAATCTTGTAAGTTTTTTAATCAAAATTACATAAAATTCGACTGATTTTTCGAGTTTTTTAAACAGATCAGTACTCGGAAACCGTCTTACAGGACGAATTCCGCCGCAATTTGGAGATATTTCTACACTTGAAGATGTGTAATCACCCAAATCTTGAACCAAATTTCATGTTTTCTTGACTCATTTGATGCTAAATTGTTCAATTTTTGTAGGAATTTGGAAGATAATCTATTAACAGGAACACTTCCTTCAGAACTTGGAAACTTAACAAGTTTAAAAAGATTGTAAGATTAAGATCCATTTACTAAACATTACTTAGTATAAATTTCTCTAATTTTTCATATTTTAATAGGCTTCTCTCTGCAAACAATTTCACTGGTAGAATCCCTGAATCGTTTAGTAATCTCAAGAACTTAACCGATTTGTAAGTAATTCAACACAATCTACAAACAAAAACCGGTTTAAATTGGTTTATGATGTTGATTTGTTTTCGTTTTTTTTTTGTTTTTTGCAAAGTCGGATTGATGGAAACTCTCTATCAGGAAAGATTCCTGATTTCATAGGAAACTGGACTTTAATCCAAAGACTGTAAGTTTCAAAACAAAATCAAGTCTTTGAATCTACTTTTGATGAACATTTTTTGATTGAATTATATTCTTTATGTTACAGAGATCTTCAAGGTACATCAATGGAAGGTCCAATTCCAGCTTCAATATCAAATCTAAAGAACTTAACTGGCTTGTAAGTAAACAAAAACATGTAAATTTTTGTGTTCATGACTCGAATAATCGATTTTTTTATCAGGAGGATAACTGATTTACGAGGACGGATCTCTTCTTCTTTTGCTGAGCTTGATCTAGGAAACATGACATCAATGGCTGAGTTGTAAGTCTTTTAACACTTCAGATCAAAATCTAGAGTTTTCATAGAACAATTCAGCAACAAAATTGATTTTGCAGAGTACTGAGAAATTGCTTGATTAGAGGAACAATCCCAGATTACATTGGTTCTTCAATGATTAATCTTAAGACATTGTAAGTTTAAAATTCGATAGCGAAAATCTAATTGCTTTAAAGGATTATAAAACTTATAAGTGATTTTGTTATGATTCTTGTAGAGATTTAAGCTCAAATATGTTAACTGGTGGAATCCCTGATTCATTTAAGGATTTGAAGAAACTGGATTTTATGTAAGTTTCGATTTTTTCGATTAATTAGTCTGCGAAATCGATTAAAAACTGAATCTTCTCTTTGTTGAATGGTTTAGGTTTCTGAGTAATAACTCATTAACAGGTCCTGTTCCTCAATTCATTATCACCAGTAAGAACAAGATGTAAGTAAAACGATACAAAAACCGGTTAAAAAATCGACATCTTCTTGATCTTCTGGTTATTGAGTTAGTGTTCTTGATCTATTTTTTCAGGGATTTATCATATAACAATTTCACAAATCCACCATCTTTAAGCTGTAGCATGGCTGCTGTGTAAGTATTGTTTTTGTTCATATAACTTAATCTCTAAAGATTACATCTTTTGAAGTCTAATTTAAAGAAATTCTCTTTTAAACAATCAGAAACTTGATCTCTAGCTACAGTTCAGTAACCGATAAATCGTAAGTTTCTTTTAAACTTCTTTAGATTCATACAACTACTGTAAATCAAATTCAAAAAAACCATAAAAATCTACTTTTTTTTGTAGTGTTCAATGGTGTTTAAAAAAGGATCTTCCATGTTCAGGAGATGCAAAACGTGAGTGTTGAGTTTTACATCATAAAGATTCAAACTTTATTAAACCTTTTTAAATTTACTGATTTGGGTTTTTTTGTTAGATTCTTCTCTGTTCATAAACTGTGGAGGAGGAAGAATCAAGATTGGAGAAAACAGTTATGAAGAAGATTTAAGTACATTAGGTGAATCAACATTCACTGTTGTTAATGAGAAATGGGGTTATAGTAGTTCAGGAGTTTTTGTAGGGAATGCAAGTGCTAGCTACTTAGCGACTGATCGGTTTAATTCGGTTAACGAGTCTAGTCCTGAGTACTATCGAACCGGCCGGCTAGCCCCGCAGACACTTAAGTACTTTGGACTATGTATGAGAAAAGGGAACTATAAAGTGCAGCTACATTTCTCAGAGATTATGTTTTCAGATGATAATACTTATAACAGCTTGGGACGCCGAGTTTTCGACATCTATGTTCAGGTAAATTGTAGAAAACAGAGTAAAGTTTGAATCTTTTTAGATCAGTATGGTAGAAAGCAGAGTAAAGATTGACACTTTAGTCTGTTTTTTTGCCTTACGGTACCAAAAGATTGAAACTTTACTCTGTTTTCAGAAAATTGAAAATTTACTCGGTTTTCAAAAGATTGAAAATTTAAAATTTACACTGTTTTCAGAAGATTGAAAATTTAAAATTTACTCTGTTTTCAATAGATTAAAAATTTACTCTGTTTTCTGATAAAAAAAAAGTTGAAAACGTATTCTGTTTTATACCTTCCTGAATCAAAAAGTTGAAACTTTACTCTGTTTTCTATAAATTTTTTGATTCAGTGGTAGAAAACAGAGTACATTTTCAATTTTTTGGATCAGTATAGTGTAAAACAGAGTAAAGTTTCGATCTTTTGAGACACTATGGATAATATGGTTAAATTTTATCGGTTTTTTCGGGTTATTTCTTGCAGGGGAGAGTATTGGAGAGGGACTTTAACATAGCGGAAACAGCAGGTGGAGTGGGGAAACCGATCACAAAAGAGGTGAATGTTGAAGTGAATGGAAGTACATTGGAGATTCATTTGCAATGGTTAGGTAAAGGTACAAATGCTGTACCGACAAGAGGTCTTTACGGACCTCTGATCTCGGCGATAACCGTGACACCAAGTGAGTTTTCGTCGAAGCAAAAACCGATAAGCTCTCTTGATTATCTATCAGTATCAGTTGAGTGGCTTATCTTCTCTGTCTTTATTGCCTTTCTTAAGATTTCAAGGTTGAAACCGGTGAAGGACTGTCCAATGGAGCAATTGCAGGCATTGTAGTTGCTGCGTTCTTGATCTTGTTGTTGCTTGTTCTCCTCATTCTCTGGTTTACAGGTTACCTACGTGGAAAAGAAGAAGATGACAAGGGTAAAAACATCAGTTTTTTCTTGAGTTTCTGATCATCTATACAAGATCTTGTGGTTTAAAGTTTCATCATTTTCTTTCAGCTGAGGAGCTTCGTGGGCTCGATCTGCAGACAGGGAAGTTCACATTAAGACAAATCAAACGAGCTACAAAGAACTTTGATCCTGAAAACAAGATTGGTGAAGGAGGATTTGGACCTGTTTATAAGGTGATTGATTACTCTTTTTTTAGCTTCAAGCTCTTGTGAGATTGGGACTTGTGTAATGTTTTTGATCATCAGGGTGTACTAGCTGATGGTATGACGATTGCGGTGAAGCAACTTTCGGCGAAATCTAAGCAAGGAAACCGTGAATTCGTGACTGAAATTGGGATGATCTCAGCTTTACAGCATCCAAATCTTGTGAAACTCTATGGTTGTTGTATTGAAGGGAAAGAGCTTTTGCTTGTATATGAGTACTTAGAAAACAACAGTCTTGCTCGTGCACTCTTTGGTTAGTTTTCTTCCTCATTTAAGAATCTCTGTACAGTTCTTGATCTTGATCTTCTACTAATGTCTTGTTGGTTATTACAGGTACACAAGCACAGAGACTTCACTTAGATTGGTTGACGAGGAACAAGATATGTCTTGGAATTGCAAAAGGATTGTATTATCTGCATGAAGAATCGAGGTTAAAGATTGTTCACAGAGATATTAAAGCAACGAATGTGTTACTTGATCAGTCTTTAAACGCAAAGATATCGGATTTCGGTCTAGCTAAACTCGACGAAGAAGAGAATACACATATCAGTACAAGAATTGCAGGAACAATGTAAGCTTTTCTTACCTCAAAAGTCTTCAGATTCGTCAAAACGGGTTTAAAGATTAAAGAATCTTTTGGTGTTTGATGCAGAGGTTACATGGCTCCTGAGTATGCAATGAGAGGTTACTTAACAGATAAAGCAGATGTTTACAGTTTCGGTGTTGTCTGCTTAGAGATTGTTAGTGGTAAAAGCAACACAAATTACAGACCAAAGGAAGAGTTTGTTTACCTTTTAGACTGGGCTTTGGTCTTGCAAGAACAAGGTAATCTTCTTGAGCTTGTGGATCCAGATCTTGGTACGAACTTTCCAAAGAAAGAAGCTATGAGGATGTTGAACATAGCTTTACTCTGTACAAACTCATCTCCAACTTTAAGACCACCAATGTCATCTGTTGTGAGTATGTTAGAAGGAAAGAGTAAGGTCCAGCCGCCATTGGTGAAACGAGACGCTAATGTAAGTGGTTCTGCTGCTGGGCGGTTTAAAGCCTTAGAAGCTTTATCACATGACAGTGAGACAAATGTTTCGAGTTTTGAAAGAGAAAGACAAGCAGAAGAACATAGAGGAGTATCCATGGATGGACCTTGGGCTGATTCTTCTTTCGCCATGACGAGCAAAGAGGTGAGCCTACAAGAACATCAACGTTCATCAAAGAGATTATTAGATGATGGCGTTAAGATTGAGTAAACCATGTTAGATTATCTGATTCTTCTTTAGAACATTACATAACTCTCTTCTAAGTTTGCTAAACTCGCTGTTTATGAGTTGATTTTGCTATATATAACTTAGAATCGTCAGAGCAAAAAGGACTTTACCGAATTTGGGTATATCTCCGTTTAAAATGGCCATTCTTTGTGTCTTCTGATGATCAAGATCCACCTTAGAACCTCTCAGCTCATACTTATCCAGAAACAACCTGCAAAAATCCCTTTCGCAACCATACATGCGCTTGCTATCATGGGAGAGAACATTACAGTGTCATTTCCATAAAATTTCCTTGTTATAACCGAACAAAGATAGTCTAAAATTGATCAACTACGGCACAAAATCAAAAGGTCAAAGCACAACTAAATATTCGGATCTATACTCTAATAAAACAGGAGTTAAGAGATCTTTTTCTTTTGGTTTAAACTCAAACCAGAGGAGTGCAGACAGTTTTGCTTAGGTTCTGAATCTCCAACAGCAATCTTGAGACTGAATCTTGGACCTCTTGAGGAACTTGTAGCTTAGGATGAGTCAAATCCAAATGATATAATGTGATAACTTTCATCACAACAGATAAATGCAAGTGTTTAATGTTGCCTTTCCATACACTCTGATTTGGAAACTTGCAATTTTCTTTTAGCACACATTTATCACAAACCTATATGCAAAAAGGAGACAGAACATGAGGTGAATGCAATGTTTTATGTGTGTGTATATATATATTATAAGCTTACATTGTTCTCTGGGATATCGAAAAACTTGCGCAATGTCTTAGCAGAGAATATCACTCTTCTGTCTAAACTAGGGCAACCAAATTGCACAATGCTCTTCAGGTCGCTTCCAGATAGCCACCTGCAAGTTGAATCTGAGGTTATAATGATCAAATCAATTTGAAACTACATAAAGTTCCATGAATATGAAAGCTAACCAATGAGCCATCAATTCTACAGCTTCAACAATCTAGCATAAGGACGATATCTGATCTAATTCAAAGCAAAAGATTCTTACTTTGCTATTTCCTGATGATCTTGTCCAAATTTTTCTGCAGCAAACTTGACAAAGGTTCTTGCATAGTGTTCATCAAAACTCCCCATGTCTAACTTTTCCCCACGGAGGAAATTAGCTTTGTTTAAATACCCTTTCTTGTGCAAAAGCTTCACAAATGATACCATCTCTAATGGAAGTTCCTTAAAAACCTTAAGCACATCCTCGTTTTCATGGCTAGTTTTCACTTTGTACTCCTTTTCATGGCTAGTTGTCACTTTGTAGTCCTTTTTATCACTCTTATCACGCTTAAACAACATGTATAGACTCTGACCTTTCTCGATTGATTCTGGTGTTGTAGAGATTTTCTCCTTCTGCTTCTTCTTTTTCTCTGGTTCAGATTTCTTTAATTCTATGAGTGTTTTCTCCAGCTCCTTAAGCCTTCTCTTCAATTCGTTGTCTTCTTCACCGACTTCACTCGCTTCTGATCTAGGTCTTATTCCTACAACCTCTTCGAATAAAATCGAAAGGGGCTTTTGATCAGATTCCGTTGACGAAGTTAAGCTTCTAGAAATGATCGAATACGAAGCCAATTGAGGCTTCATGAGAGACTGAAACATGGTTCGATTTTGGAGGATTGATTTCAGCAGAATCGCCATGGCTTCGGAAAATGAGCTTGACAAAACCAGCAAAACAAATAAAATTCCAGGACTGAATGATAAATTCGTCGGATTCTTTGACTGATACTTAACTAATAAGCCGCTAATGAATCTCCTGAAGCTTTTCTAGCTTTCATGGAAGCAGAAGGAAACGAATAGTGAAGGGTTTAGAGAGGGTTTCTCTAAACCGAAATAGCGGCGCGTATACCAAACCGGTATCCGGTTCAAATACATTTGTACCGGAAATTTGGTTTACTAAAAGCCATTAACGCCGGCGAATCAAACCCAGAAACTAACTTAGGTTTCCGACCATCAGATTTACAAAACAACCGCCATCAATTTATATCTTCTGGCGCTTTTTTGCACAGATTCTTTACAAAGTTGGAACGAGAAACATGATTCTGGGAAGAACAGATGAAGGAGAAATCGATTTAAAAAAAAAAAAATCAAAAAAAAATTTGGACCATTTCTCGATTTGTGCGTGTCATCCTTGCGCAGGGGCCATGCTAATCTTCTCTGTATCGTTCCAATTTTATCGGATGTCCCCGAAGGGACAATCTATAGCCTGCATCTTCCGATATATAAACACACGAGCTACAGTTAACCTTAGCAGTGTGGGACTAAAGAGAGAAGACAACATAAATGGGCTTTTAATGGGCCTTTTTAAAAACTTGGCGAAATACTCAAATTCACGCTACAGGCCCTTTTTATTTTTAGCGGCCGAATTCTTAATTGATTTAAGCTAAACCGGACTTTAACCAAACCGATTTGTTACGGTTCAGTATCAATTAGAGAATTTAGTGCAGATTCTGCTATTATTATATAAAAATTAGATTAACATAAACACATATAATTATATAAAAACCACGAAAATTGTCTGCACGTATATTGGCTATATTTAATTAGATCTACATTGAGGTTTTTTTTCCAGGATCTACATTGAGTTAATTATACTTTGAAATCAATTATTAGATTAATTCAAAGTAGATCTAATAATTGATTTCAAATTATAATTAATTAATTAATTAATTAATAATATCAATGCTTATTTGTGTAAATATTTTAATTTGACACATGACACTCTGATTGAAAATAACTTAATTATATATTTATACTTCGATAACCTATTGAGATTAAAATAATATTATTTTACATAGCCAGAAATTAATATTTATATATTAAAAAAAACAGAATAGATAGGAAAAAAAACATAAATAAATTATGAGATTTACATAAACAACATCTTATGTGTCAAATCTGGTCGATAACCCATAAATGTATGTTCATGGTGGTCACCATCTTGGCTTTTGTGCCGTTTTCTTATATAACGTGTTGCATTCATGTCGTTTTCTTGTGACTCTTTTATTCGCCGATACCGACCAAACCTAGCCAACCACGTGTCCTACTCAACTACCTTTGAATTAATTTCGAACCGTTGGATTTTGCCACGTAATCCACCCTGACCACAAATCTGATAAATATAGTATTTTTTTTTATTACTGGTACAAACAATTTTTATTACTTATTCCAACTGCTTCGTTTCTGAACATGGCTCCCATTTTTTTATACATTATTTTATACAAAATTAAAATATTTTAAAAATTCTCGAGCTTTGAAAAACTTTTAGTATTTTACCACCTAGTATGACTTTTGACCTTTTTTTAATTTTAACTATTGAGTACATGACACGAATCTATGTATTTGTATTAATTAAATGAGTTGGTGCTAATGGATTTTTAAAAACTATACAGTCAATTTTTTTTTAATCAATATTCTCTCAATTTATTATTTATTTCACAACAATTGAAATTTTTATATTTTAAAGCTGGAAATTTAAACAAAAAAAAAATGATAATCTAATTAGTATATTTTTATAGTTAAAATATACATACAACTGTTTACTAATTAAGATTACATACTCCTATTATATATATACACATACACAAAATCGTATAAACATTAAATTAAATAAAATAAACAATCTAATATTAAATTCAGATATTTTTTTAATTATAAATCTCACCTGGTTCATGACTCCATGTTCTTTTTTTTTCTTTTAGTACAAAACTATTTATTGTCCTCTAGGCCAACACGATCATCACATATCACATGCTTCAACATTATCAAAACCTACTTAATAATAATAAAAAAAAAAATTAAAACCCATTTAAGTATCGATTTTAACACATTGAATCCCCAAATCAACTTCTCTTCTTCCACATTTCTCAAAAAAAAACCAAAACTTTCAACAACAAAAAAAAAAATCCAAACTTTTCTTCTTCCACATTTCTCAAAAACCAAAAACAAAAAAATCGAAACTTTTTTCAATCATGGCCGTCGATTCACCTGATCAACGGCGAGATTTCATCGTCAAGATCAACGGCGAAGAACCCACAAGCGCCACCGGAGCTAACGAAAATGCAAAAATTTGGAGAGAATCAAGCTACAGTTTTTGGCAAAACGACAAAAACAACGAAACTAATAAAAACGATGGAAGCTTTGATTTCATGAGACGAAACAAATCTCCAGAAGATCAATCTGATCCATCATCTAAATTAATCGATCAATTTCTCAAAAAACAAAAAGATTCCGGCGCCGAAATCTCTTTAGACACTGAAATCAACACCACACCAATAACTCTCTCCGGTACTACTTCTCCGGCAACGATTAGACGACGACAAAACAGAGTCACAATGTCTCCAAGTTTAAAAGATAGTGACAGTAGCGAAGATGAAGAACTTTCTAAAGTCGTTAAATGTAGCTCAAATCGTTCAACAACAATGAGGACCAAAACTTTACTTAGAACAAAAACAAGATCCCGGTTAATGGATCCACCAACTCCGGTTAACCCGGAAATAATGTCGGGTCGAACTCCAAGATCCGCTAATTTAAAACCCGGTAAAACTCCAAAATCCGGTACACCGGTTTTAGAACCGGAAGAAGAAGAAGATCCATTTTCCGATGAGGATTTACCGGAAAATTACAAAAAGGGGAAATTAAGTATTGGTGTTATTCTCGAATGGTTATTTCTGATTTTGATAATTGCCGGTTTAATCTGCGGTTTAGCTGTTGATTACTTACGTGGCAAGAAACTATGGAATTTAGCTTTATGGAAATGGGAATTAATGGTTCTTGTGTTAATTTGTGGAAGATTGTTTTCAAGTTGGATAGTGAGATTAGTTGTTTACTTTGTTGAAAGTAACTTCTTATTGAGAAAGAGAGTTTTATATTTTGTTTATGGGATTCGTAAAGCTGTTCAAAATTGTCTTTGGTTAGGGTTAGTTTTGATTTCTTGGCATTTCTTGTTTGACAAGAAAGTAGAAAGAGAGACAAGAAGTGAAGTACTTAAGTATGTTACAAAGGTTTTAGTTTGTTTATTAGTTGCTGTTGTAATTTGGTTAATCAAGACTTTATTAGTTAAAGTTCTTGCTTCTTCTTTTCATATGAGTACTTATTTCGATAGGATTCAAGAATCTTTGTTTACTCAATATGTGATTGAAACTCTTTCGGGTCCGCCTCGGGTTGAGATACTTGTGGAAGAGGAGAAGTTAGAGACGTTGGAGATGGCGAAAGCTAAGCTTTCGGCATCTCCGGGTGTTGTAAGTG
>KE152132.1:275359-290392 GCA_000411095.1 Aethionema arabicum | reverse complement strand
TCACGAGAGATGGGAGTTTGTTGTTGACGCTAGTAGATGTGGGAGAATGATAAAACTTGAAGACGATGTGGGTTTAGCCGAGTTTGTCAAGTTGGTATGTGGGGAGTATGATTTAGGTTTTAATTTTTGTTGTAAATCGGTTGATTTGTTTTAATAGCATGAAATTATGTATGTTTCTTACCGTCGAAGGTTTTGCAATGAAATCGTGGAAGAAATTTCTTCAAATCGAAGATTTAAAAGTAAAATCGTGAGAAGAAAATTTTTCAGACCTAGAAACCATTTTTCGGTCTAGGTAAAAATTTCGGTTTATTTCAGTCTAGGTAAAAATTTAAGTCTAGGTTGATAAGCTATAAATTCACATATCAAATTTAAAAAACAAGAAAATGAAAATTTTTTGACATGAATATTAAAAGTTCTAACATCTTACATGAAATTATTTCTTCCGTATATATATACTAAAGAATTTATAACTTCTTGGTTCTAACATGAATATTAAAAGTTTTTACATCTTAGTTAAAATATGCACATTTAACTTAAAAATGTGTTAATTGTCTTGTGGCTTTTTTAGATTAGATAACTTTGTGTGTTTGAATTATGATTAGTCTACTATAACACTAACGCAAAAGTATATCAATTAAATAAATAAAATTCTAGTCTACTATAACACTAAACATTTTAGTCTATTTAGACAAACCTAGACTAAATATTTTAGTCTATTTAGGCAAACCGAGACTAAACATTTACTCTAGGTTCACAAATTTTAGTCTAGGTTCACAAATTTTCGTATAGGTTCACAAATTTTAGACTGTAGGACTTTCAAGGGGTAGAAATACCATATTTGTATAGAAATTGAAAACAATATATAATAAAAACAAATCTCTTTAGATAAAGATCATATTTTTATAGAGATTGAAATCTATTAAATTGACCGAATTACAATAAGTCTATCGAATGACAAATGTTGTCAATAATGTAATGATTTATATTTACTTGAGTTGAAAAATCATGTACATATTTCATTACACATAGAATTAAGCCATTATGTAAAATCAATATTTCGAGGATTTTACATAGACACAAAGAAACCAAAAGAACATAATTTAAAACTATCCAAATATAAAGCATTTATTATCATATCATGTATATACAAAAGCCATATCCATTGCGGAAAAATAAAAATAAAAACCATATCCTTATATTTAATGTATATATATACATACAAAAATATAGTTTTTTCAAAGAAAAAATGGAATGTTTTGGTTTAATGATAAACAAATTAAAATGTATAAGTTAGCCGAATGTTTTCTCAGTGCTGTAATTTTATGCGTTTGAATTATGATTAGTCTACTATAACACTAACGTAAAAGTATATCAATTGAATGTTTGAATTATGATTAGTTAAGCAAACCTAGACTAAATATTTTAGTCTACTTAAGCAAACTGAGACTAAACATTTACTCTAGGTTCACAAATTTTAGTCTAGGTTCTCTTATATAGTCCTACATCTATTGTCTACGTCCGTCTAGGTTTCCACCTTATATTATTCTACTTTACGATTCGTTTTATCGATTAATGTACTTCGTAGAACTCTAAAATAATTTACACAAATATATTAAATTGTTTATAAAAATAATTTACACAAATACATTAAATTGTTTATAAAAATATTTACACAAATACGTTAAATTGTTTACATAAATACACGGCTACGTGGATTTACTGGCTATATTTGCTCCAATTTGGCATTTAAATTCTATTTTTTCCTACTTGTAATTTGTAAACACTGTAAAACACCAAAACTCATTAAAAAAAATATTTTTTTTTCGTTTTCTATATTTAATTGCAACATTATTTCATTTCAATTACAAATTCAGTTTTATTTATACTAGATTTTTGTAAAAATGTGTTGTCCAGATATTTTAAAAAATAGTTAGCTCCAACAATTTGTTTTAGCTGGTATAAAGATATATTTCATAAACTTTATACAGTTAAAATTATATTTTTTAACGTTTAATTCTAAATTTAGATATCAATTTTAAATATTTTGACAACATGAAAATGAGTTTTGGTTTTCTGATTCCTCGAGCATCTCTTTGTACCTCTGGATTTCTTGTTCTGTCACCAAACTCTTTGCTTTGACAACATCAAGAGATTCAATCTGTCTTGTTAAAGCCACTACTTTCTCACGTTCTACAACGAGGTCTGCGTTTGTGTTATCCAATGCATCATGCACAGACTTGCAGAAGCTTCTCTTCATAATCATCTTCAACCTCTTTCAGTTTTTCCTTCATCTGGGTTTGGAATCTAGATGATTCCTCAAGCATTTCCTTGTACCTCTTCACTTCTTTCTCCATTTCAAGATTCTGTTCCTCAAAAACATCAAGCATTTCTAGTCTTTTCAACAAGGAGGTGACCCTTTCACGTTCTTCTTCAATCTCTAGTTGTGACTTAACCAGTGCAGTATTCTTTTGATCTAGCTGCTCCATTAATAGAACAGAGCTCTCTTCTTCCCTTTTCTCTTCCTTATGTGTACTTCATTTAGATAGAGATTCAAAGTTTCTATTTCTTAATTAAATTTGAAATTCATTGTTCTAATCAATTGAGAGAACACCATAATACCATATCAAATCAGAATATATTTACTGATTTATAACATCAAATGAGATTAGGATGGAGACGAGAGATACCTTCTTATGACCATTCATTGGTAAATGATTTCGTTTTGGAACGTTAATGTGTTTAAGCTCAGACAGATCGGAATCTTCAGTCTCCTTCAAATAGTTGATCGGGATTCGAATTTGTTAGTGGATTAAGTGCTTGATCGTGATTATTTGAAGAAGAAGAAGAATGACGACACTGAGAAAAAAGCCATCGACGAACACCGTCGACAAGATTTCCACCACCACCCATCTTCAAACTAAGATTAGAGTCCCCAAACTTGAAAAATTTGGAATTCCGACGGGAGATTTTGGAAGAGAGAGTTTGACGGGATTAGGGTTCGCAAGATTAAAGGGCAAAATCGTCCAGATTTTAATTAATTATTAATTTTTTTATTTTTATTATAAGGGTATTTTTGACAAATCAAATATATTTTGACTGATTTAGAATATTAAAAAAACATGGGTCATATGCCAAATTAAAATGGGTTTTTGGGTCATGGAGTATAATTTCTTCTTACAGGATATGTTCCGTTTTTTGAAGATTTCGGTTTGGATTTAGAATGGGTTCGGGTTAGGATACTTGATAAGAATATCCGCAAAACTGGAAATTTATATGAAAAACCAAAAAAATACTAAAAAAACGAAAAAAATATCTGAAAAACCAAAAAAAAAAACTCGAAAAACCGAAAAAATATTTGAAAAAAGTATGGTTATTTTTGGGAACCCAATGGATATTGATTCGAATCTGGTTACTACCTAATATCCGTGAATCCTGAGTTTAAGATTTACGTCGGTTCCGGTTCGACTCCAAACTTCTTTTTCGGTTCAAATTTGGTTCAGTTTTTCGGTTTCAGTTTTTGGTTTCGATTAAATCATCAAAATAGTGAATATTTAAAAATCGTTAACTTTTATAAGTCTTTACTTCATTAACTAAATTTAAATATTTTGATTTTTTTTTATTTATATTAATTTATTTGAATTTATATTATTTTTATTTATAAGTTAAAAAAATCCAGAAAAAAAATCCAAGGAAACCCGAAAAACCCTGAAACCCGTGTCCGGATCGGGTTGGGACTTTAAAATATAAACACAAAAAAAAATGGACCAAATCAAGCTCGAGCTCAAATATGTGTGTGTTTCGCACCGGGCCGGCTAGACTAACCCGATTGACATCCTTAGAGGTTGTTGCAACATAGACCTCAAAATCTAGTCATAATCTTTATCACATAAGCTTGGTCCTTAGGCTCTAACCCTCGGGCTTGGTCCTAGTTTAACTTTAAAGCCCACGCTATATGATCTGGCTCTAACCATATTGATATTAACTAATCAAGTTAACAAATCTAATTAGCCAACAACAATGTTCATTTCTCCACAAAATTTAAGCAAGAAGAATGAACTGATCAAGGCTTCCAAGAACACAAGAAGCTAAGATTTAAGACACAAACTTAAATTGTGAGCAGATTTACATGGTACACAAACCACGAAATGAGTTCACTTTTAGGGTACAATACTAAAACAAAGTCCAAAAAAAAAGCCAACACTTCTTGCTTCTTCCACAAGCAACTAAAACACAAACACAAACTACCTTCAAAGACTCCTAACTCTTACTCTTACTAGCTACTACTTCTTCTTCATGATCTTGATTCCTTTTCTCACTCTTCAATTCCCATCATCTGATGATTTCAAATAAAGGGTTTCTCCACCATCTCCAGAGCTTCCTCCTCTTCCTTCTCCTCCCATTTCGGGCTTCCCGCGGCCAAATTCATGAAACCCACCAGCGTTTCCAGCTTCTCCTTGAAGAATATGAAGACCACTTCCTCCTCCACTACTTGAACTCATCCCAAGCTGGCTATGGTGCATTGCTTGCTGATGCTGAAGTGTAGCATAAGGTTGTTGTTGCTGTTGTTGCTGAGCATACAACATAGAGGAACGTGCAGCCATTAAAGATTGCTGTGTCATTTGCTGCTGTGTTGCTTGTTGCTGCAAGTAATGTGATCCTCCTTCTCCTTGGATTAACCCACCTGATGCATACTGCAAACAACCAATAAACCAAACTCAAGATTCCATATACATAATTAGGATTATAGTATTTTAGATCCTTAATCTTAATAACGAGTTTTAAATCAAAATCTCAAATTTAAACGTCGAATTAGAGTATAATTAATCCACATTTGGATTATATTTTTTTGTCAAACTTTAACATTATGGTTTGATTTTGTGTTAAATTATCCGGTAGAATTTTAAAACCCGGTTATCAAAGTTTAAAAATTCACTAAAATGCCTAGTAAATTCAAGAATGTACCTGACTATGCACACTTGGAGGTTGAGGCTGAGAATCTGCAATAGCAGCTAAGTACATTAAGTTGCGTTGAAGTCTTGCTTGGTTCCTGTAAACATTAAACCATTACTCAGCAAATACAAACACACATACAAATCAAGACAATAACTTATGCTCTAACTTACTCTGCACATTCACTTAGCTTCCCTGAGTTCTGAGATTCAACTATCTTCAAAATCAATGACTTGTTCTCGTCTAAGTACTGCAGATATACAAAATCATTCATTCATTTGTCATCTAATAAAGATTTGATCCTCTCTTTTTTGTTAATGAATAAATGTTAGGACCAATTTATCAAAATAAAAAAGCAAATCAAACAAAAGATTTGTGTCCACTTCAAATATTAGACAAAAACCCATTCATTAGAACATTTCATACTACCAACTTTGGACAGTCATTTCTCATTCATACCGAACTCATTTTTCACATTTGAGGACACTATCCTATAGTACTCGTTACGATCTTTCCAACGGTCACAAGACCAGACAATTTACAACAACGAAGCTGCCCGAAAAAACCACCGGAAAATCATATAAAATCATTTTTAAACTATGATTTCTCACTTGTTCAAAAGATATGTTCCAACAATAAAGACATCATGTAAAAGATTCAATGATTAAAGGCCCCAGTGTACTAGAATCCAACTTTATCAAATTACAAAAACGTTGAAACATCAAAAAAGTGTAAGAAAGAGTTTATCTTTGAAAAGATTTAGTTGTAATGTTCAAATGGGAGAGAGATAGGACCACAGAAGTTAAATTTTTTGGACCAGATGTAGTCGGACCACAAGTATATCTGGTCGTGTAAGCAGTAAAAGGAACACTTGGACTGCAAAAAAACAAAGATCTAATGAAATATTAAAGGACCACCACAAGAAAAAGTTTTTGATTTAAAATCAATCTCTAATGTTCACATAAATAGCTTTGTGTTTTTTGCCATCAATGAAAACTTCCAGAACTCGAAAACCAAGACAAAGAGTGAAATGTGAACAGCAGTTTCCTAAGTTTTGTCTGTTTCAAAACATTATTTTTTTTTTCTTCTACATTACATGTTCCAAGAACTCAAACACAGCTGGACCCTTAAACTCTTCTTTATTATTTCCTCTATTAGGACATAATATTTTCACAAAAAAAGACTTGCACAAAACTTTAATTTAATGAAGTTTTTCCAAGCTTTTTTTTCCAATTTAGAACAACAAAAAAATCAAAACTAAACTATCAGCAATAAATGCAACATTAAATAACTTAATCTTTCTTGATAAAACATTATCTTTAATCAATCACTAGCTTGTAACATTAAACCACCAAAATGATACAAAAAGACCATCAAAACATATAGCTTTATCACTAAACATTGTAGTGTAACACATAAACACTAACTTATATATGAAAATACAAGGAAACAAGAACTATAAACAAAACCCAATAATCAAAATTAGATTTTGAATGAACCCATAGAACAAAAACCTATTCTTTTAAATATGATATAAGAGCAAAAGAAAAAACTTCAAGAACTTTCAAGAAAGTGTTCATCTTTCTTGTGGGTTTTTGTGTTCTTGATGTTCTTTTGAATTGAAATATAGTAAAAGAAAGAGATAAAATATAAAAGAAAGAAGAGAAAAAGGAAGAAGAAGAAGAAGAAGGAAACCTGTTGAATATGATCAGAGGTGACATTGCTGGGGTAGAAACCAGCCATCATGGGCTGCATCTGCATCAGGTGCTGTTGCATTTCTTTTGCTATTTTATATAAAATCTAATAATTATTTATTTTTGAATTATTTAATATAATAAAATTCAGAAAAGAGAAATGATTCAGAAGCACCCCCACCACTGAACCAAGAGGAAAAAGAGAGAAAAAAATTGAAGTGTTGAGTATATTGAAAATGTGTGTAATGTAAACTCGCTTTCTTTCTCCTCCACAAAAGTAGTTTTTGCGTTAAAAGACTGAGAGAGACAGTGAAGTCTCTTAAATAGAGGAAGAGAGAGAGAGAGAGGAGAGAGAGAGTGTTGTGTTTAGTGTTCTTGGGTGTTGGGTTTTGTTTTGTTGGTTTCTGTGTGTCTCATCCTATCTCTGTCCCTGCCAACAAGAGGAGCTCACGTGACGAGTCATGCTTATTATAGAGACGTGAGACCTTTACTTACATTTCTTCTATATATATCTATTTCCTTATTATTTCTTTAGATTTTCTTTTAATGATTTTGGTTTGTTATATAAGAGGTTTTTAGGATTTTTTTTTACGTTATTTATGGATTACAAATCGGTTTTTATGAGATGTATTGAATTACAATTTGGTTTTATTAGCTGAAACAAAAATAAAATTCGTTGTTTGGTGAGTTTGAACCCGACTACCATAAAAATTATAAGGAATCACTTATTTTGTTTCAGTGTTTTAGAATTTTTATGTTAAAGAAAACTTTTTTTCAAAAATTTTATTGTTATTTTAATCATATTATTTAATTATGATTTTGAAAAATATATATATATATATATATCTGTTAATTTTTTTTATAAAAATTATGAGTCTCATTAGTTAAAACACAAATTAAATATAGTCTTTCGTTCTTTACTAGATTTGAACCCAAATGTAACTTAGATGGAAACACTTACATATATTTGTTAATTTATGTTAGAATAAAATGAACTAGTGAGTCTTACTTATATATCATTTCTTCTGCATATAATATTAGTTGATAGTTTATGATCCATCTATTAAAAAAATTTCTAATTGTATATTTTATTAAAAACCATCTAATATCATAAAAAATAATTCGTACAATTTTCACCTCTTCACATTAAAAACATCTATTTAAATTGGGGAAAAAGTCTAATTAAATTAAATATCTATAGTAATATTTATATCAAATAAATAATTTTTAAAAAAATGAAATTCGTCATAACTAACATAAAAAGTTTGTGTAAAAAAAACTAACATAAAAAATCGGAGAATAGTGAATTAGTGGTTCGCATTTGTACGTTATTTTCTCAACGATTAAAGCACACGGATTGAAACACCAATGAGTATATTCTATTTTTGTATTTTAATTAATAAAACCCAGTCGAACTAATAATAAAAAGTTATTTTTATTTAACATTTTTATTAAAAAAACTAGGACATATAAAAAGTGTGTTATTATCTAAACATGAGATAAATCCATGGTAACTTAAAGTACTTTAAAACAATGCTATGAACTGGAAGTACTTTAAAAAGAACGCTATGAACTGAAACACTTTAACTATAACTAGCTTCTGATTTTATAAATAAGTTTTTTTTGCCCCAAAATAAAATTAGTTGAGATATTACTTTTTTCACAAAAAAAAAACATTAAAAAATCTACGACTTGACAAAAGAATCTTTAAAGTTTTTGAAATGCTTAGATAAGAGTTTAATGACGAAAAAAAGATAAGAGTTTAAAAAATGCTTAGATAAAATGTAATTAATTAGTAATATGATAATAAAATAATTAGTTTTTATTGATATTATTTATTATTCAAATTCTTGAAATACGTTACGACGGTCTGTAATTTTGAAAAATAAATAATAAAATACAGCTAGTTTATGTATATGTGGATTATATTAATTCCACGTTAATCCTACAACTAGAGATAATTAAATATTAGTATTAATTAACACCTTATTCGTTAATACCAAAATGGATCCGAGATATTCCTTCTGTACATATTAACCACGGAGGCTCTACTTTTAATGTTCCCTAATTTATATCTTAATCATCAAAAACTATATTATATTTTATGAATAATCATTATATTAATCTGCAGGGATTGACACAAAATATACTATTAATTATTCTTATCGACTTATTTTTTTCTAGACACAACTTATAATCGACTTATAATGTTTAAGAATTAAATAATAAAAATCGATAATGGTTTTGTACGATTTAAAAAGGTAATGAAGTAAACAATAATATAACTCGTTTTTTAATGATGATATCATAATTCAGGATATATTAATGATTAAAAGAGAAAATATAGTGATAAATGATGACAAAATAAAATAAAAGAATGATAATAAAATAATAATAATAATAATAAAAATTAAAATTATAGTGTGATAATTTAATTTTAATTTTGTTGGTGTGAACAATAATAAATGAAAGAGGAATATGTGCGTCGGGCTTTTTAAGACCGCTTTTGTCCAAAATTTAACCCTTCTTGTCAGTCTCTGCGTCTCTAATGACGTCATTTTCATATTCTAATTACTCCCACGCGCTCCTCTTTCACGCGCTTTTGTTTTCTAGTATATGATAAAAATCGAGACAATTATACAGTATAAACTGGGTATATAATTACTTTATGGTATTGTGATATTTTTAAGTCTCTAGGGATTTTTATTAATTTGTAAAAGTGATTTTTTAGAATTTTGTATTTCATAACTTATTTTTTTAAGTAATCAGATTTTTAAAATTAAACTATAGACACTAAAATAAACTATGATCTCAAAATAAATACAAAATAATAATAATAAAAAATTTTGCCTAGAAAATATTATAGAAATGTAGGTAATTATAATGCAGTTTTAAATTTAAATTTGAGATTTTATTCAAATCTCCGTTATTAAAGTTTATATCGAAGGGAAAGAAAATATGTATTGTACAAATGTCGTGAATTTAAATTAGGCAATAATATATTGTTTTTTTTTTTTTTTAATTAACCGGTGGCAATAATATATTGTTTAGTGAATTAAATACTTGTTTTGAATTAAAAAGACAAAGAAGTTCGAATTGAAAATAAAAATACACCACAAAACATTTTTTTATTATGTTGATGTACTTTGTTTACATTATTACCGTAAAACCTATTAATATGTACGTAATATGTTTTCATTTTTACAATGAATATACATATCAATAAAGTAATTGAAATGATAAAATAATAATGACTTTTTAGTTAATGATTTTAATTTTAGTAGATAGAAAACAAAAAGGGATCATTGTAAAAATTATAATTTTTTTCAACATTCAAACTATAAAATCCTATCATTTGAAATAAAAAAATATTAAAACATATTGTGAAACAAAAAGAATATTTTTTCTAATAATCGTATAATTTATAAAATCTACTATTTCAACATTTTAACTGAAAACTATTATTATAAAAAAAAATTATATAACGAGAGGGTTTAATTTGCTGAAAATACAAACGTTAGAGTTTTTTTTACACCTCTTTAAAAATGAGGGTTTAATCGGTGAAAACGTCAAACCTTTGAGTTTTTTTTGCATTCATCGTCTGGTTTCTATATGTTTAATTCATTAAAAATGAGGACTTATACAAAATTAGAAGATTAGTTTATGCAAAAAAAAATATAGTTTATTTGCAAAATATATTCAATAATTGTAATAGTATTGTTTAAATTTTCCCCTCCTCAAATTTTGATGCCTTGTTTAAATTTCGTATAAATTCGCCCTTTCAATAAACAATTTTTTTTTGTCAAAGACAAATTTAGATATATAGACACACGCATGTGTGTATATATAAAAATATATAATTAAACTAGTAATTAACGTGTTTATACCAAAAATGTACTCCATCATGTGTATTTTTCTCAACCTAAATAGATTATTTTGTATTATGTAACACCAGGACGATTATTTTGAATCAGCTGCTCTATCAAACTTTAATAAATATTTAATTATTATAACGTTTAATTGAAATTGAAAATCGAACAAGAAATAAATAAAAGAGAAAGACACATTATACATGCAAATTCAATTACCACCACGAGAATTATAACTCAAATGGTGTGCAAACATGTGATGTTTTATGTCCTTTTTCTCGTCTATAAAATTTGGTTTTTTTTTAATCAATTGTCCGTTTTATAAATAGCTTACCCTAAATGTTTCCTGTCAAATGGCGTTATCGTTCTTTTTTTCACTTTTTTTTTCTTTCATAAAACCGACTTAATAGCTAAATAATTGTATTGTATATCACATCTAAGTGATATTAAATTTGAGTGCCAAAGACAAAAACCGATATAATTTAGAGAAATTACTTAAAATGTCCTAATTTAATCATTTTTGCAAATTTGTCTTTTGTGTAGGGTTTACCAATTATACCATTGGATATATTGTTATGATATTTTTGCAAAAAATGCTTAAATGGGGATATCTTTAAAAATCAATTATTCAAAATACATTAATTGAATACATTTTTGCAAATTTATCATAAAGTGTGAGGGTATACCACTTATAATGTTGAGTATAATGTTAGGTCATTTTTGCAAAAAATGTTTGATTAAGGTATTTTTGTAAAAAAAACTTGAATGAGGACATTTTTGCAAATCTTCCTATAATTTATCACTAATTTGCGTTTCTTTTTGTCTGCCCTAACTTACCATATGAGCCATCGTTGCGATTATTTTTATATTAAAAAAATATTCATGAGACCGGTTGTGGTCCATACGACAACAAAAAAAAAGAAAATTTTAAATATATATTATTTATTTTAAAACATAGTCCAATAAAGTTGTGTTGATAAAAAAAGTTTTATTTTCGATCTGTTTTCTATTCGTCATGGAGCAAAATCTACCACCATAGGTGGAGTAAAAAAAAATAATTAAGAGATATCATAATATTCAATATTATAATCCTTGCATAAATTTCATAAAAAATTTTTACGGAAATACAAATTTTTTTGGACATGATCAATTTCAACTTTTCAATAGATTAATGTTATAATTTTTTTCATTGGGTCAGTTTGTTAGAAATATTGATCCCTCGGATTAAGAAATTAATCCCTCAAATTAGAGATTAATCCCACCAAGGGATTTATCCTTTCACAAACGATTTTGACTATTTTTATTAATGAAAAACTTCTCTTTTACAATACTGATACATTCTCTTAAGTAGAGAATCAACAAATGCGATCGTACATATGCATCTTTCCATTTTGTGATTTTTCACCAAACAATACAACCCTTAAATCACATCTCTTAATTTAACTAAACTTATTAATTAAACTAAATCTGCTTATGTTCCAACATTCCCCCTTAATGAGATTTCGATTTCACTCCAAATCTTCTTCTTCTTAGTTTTTCAATTGCGATTTGTGCAATCAAGGCCACTCAACCAGTCATCTTCTCTGCTGATTTTTGGTGACTATTCCATTGCACTAAATAGCGTATGCTCTTCATTATCGTCATCTTCAAGGTTTATGTGTGCTTTTTCGTACTTTCTCGTACTGCACTCCCTTGCAAAATGACCAATTTTGCCACATTTGTAGCATTTCTCTTTGCCTTTATCTTCTCGATTAG
This sequence comes from Aethionema arabicum, assembly GCA_000411095.1. NCBI lineage: Eukaryota > Viridiplantae > Streptophyta > Magnoliopsida > Brassicales > Brassicaceae > Aethionema > Aethionema arabicum. The sequence goes on along the minus strand of KE152132.1, from coordinate 278,124 downwards.
GCTTCTTCCAACAATCAACCTCTCTGTGATTGTTACTCCTACAAAAACTGCACCACTTTTGGTCATCGTCATGGTGTCATTTGCTTTTGTAATGAGATTTTCCTCTTTTTGCTTGAGCGCTAAACGTCCTTTCCACTATGTTCTCTTCATCATGGGATTCCACACATTTTTCATGTGCCTTCCGAGTTTCGCTCAACTCTTCTTTTGTCTTTGAAGTTTTCATAGAAGTTGTCTCCATCGTCTCTGTCTTCCTTTTCTTCTCTTAGATTTTTGCTGATATTTTGCACGCTTTGATTTACCCTAGAATCGATAGAACTCTGTTACCATGTTAGAAATATTGATCCCGCATGTTAGGAAATTAATCCCTCAAATTAGAGATTAATCCCACCAAGGGATTTATCCTCTCACGATTTTGACTATTTTTATTAATGAAAAACTTGTCTTTTACAATACTGATACATTCTCTTAAGTAGAGAACCAACAGATGTGATCGTACATATGCATCTTTTTATTTTATGATTTTTCACCAAACAATACAATCCTTAAATCACATCTCTTAATTTAACTAAACTTATTAATTAAACTAAATCTGATTATATTCCAACACAGTTAACCCTTTGTCTATAAGCTAGCTCCGCTCATGAACATAGTAGCATATAAGATCGCAAAACTAGCCCAATCTTTTACCACTTATAGCATTATTGCATCTCCAATTTTACTTTTATCAAAAGTGCATAAAAAATGAATCCCGTTAGTATTCACATTTGATATTAATATAATTTATGATAATGGGCAAAAAAAACTTTCTTTTATTTCATTTCACCTGTTTTTTTTTTTGGGTCAAAATTTCATTTCACCTTCTTTTGACTACAAAAGTAAATAAACTCCAAAAGAAAAATGTTAGATTCTACACCTGACAAGAGATATATATGCAATTGCAAACGTGCTTTCTTAGGAATAACTTAAAAAATTTAATTTTACACCTACCAACAATTTATTGGTATACTATAAATATGAGCCTAGTCTTTTGTTATTAAACCAACTTTAAAAAAAAAACTGATCTTTTACTTTATCCTACATTTTAGAGGAAAAAATATAGTTACAAACAAATTGGCCAAATATACTAATAATTGGCCAAATATACTTGAGTTAAAAAAAAAGTTGATCTTTAATCTTAATATTCAGGGCCGGCTTTGAAATTAATGGCACTTGAAGCAAATCTAAAATTTGGACTGATATTTCATATAAATAAAATAAATCTTCATTTTTTATATAAATAAATGTATGATTTAAGGACTGATGGCCGAAATGAATGTTTTGCTAGACTTGGCCATAACCAAACCCTGGCTATACTATATAACAATATGTATTAATTAACATTTTTTAATATTTAACGTTCGAAAGACACTAAACTAAGATATAATTTTAAATTTTATACACAAAGACAACAGTGAGTCTCGCGTAATTTACAGGAGTATTATAAAAATACGTATTGTGACAATTTATATTCTGCTTTTTTGTGTATGATTTTCAAAAAAAAAAAAATCGTATAAAGATTTGTAAAAAAAATGTGAGAAAAATGGAGGATCAATAATGAACGAATTGGGTCCCAAGAGGTCACATGATCTCTGAAAGCAACGTCAAATCCATCTCTCAAAAATGTTGTAATAAGCTAAGGTGGTTTGACAAGACTCCTCTTTATTTATAGCGACAAGACTCCTCTTTAAAAGCCCTTTTTTTTAGAATAAGATTCCTATGATATACTTATATATTTATTAAATTAATAATATTATATAATAAAAATAAACATTTTATCGATTCGGAACTTATCCAATCCATTGGCACTATTCCCAATTTCCAATTTTTTTAAATACATATGGTAATAAATTATTAATAAATTCAATCGACCCCAAAGAAATTTTAAAAAATCAATATCTACATTTAAAATTAAACATTATTTTGGGGGAAAAAACTTTATTATATATAAAAGAAATGGTTATCATTTTTTTAACTATTTATAAAATATACCCATTAATTTATTACTAAGAATCTTTATTTTTTTTTTCTTTTTTAGGTCTTAGAAATTTAAAACATTTATTAATTGTGATCATAAATTGGATTCCAATTCAACAAATTAGATCCTAAAATGTATACAGAAATATTTTTTAAGACACTTACGTGTCACAAAAGAAGATGGTCTAAATATATTTGTGACCTACTTAGTATAATATATATGGTGCTTGTAATAAGATACCACATATTTACAATTAAAAAAATGTGTTTATTACGTATATTCACTTCATTTTAATACAATCAGACTCTTTTTTTTTCGTCGAATACAGTCAGACTAAAGCGAGCACTTTTCGTTTTTTTCCTTAATTTAAAATATGATTTTACAAAAAAAAAGGAATTTACACTGAAATATTAGTTTAGCATATGATAAAAAAATAATATATTAGTTTAGCTACGGTTTTGACTATGTGGGGCACAATAAATGAGATGGGCTACAAAGAGTTTATGGGCTTCAACCCAGAAGAGAGTCTCTTACAAAATGTTGACTTAGTTTTTTTGGTAAGAAGTTATATTAGCTTTGAACATACCTAATTTTTTATATGAAAAAATAAAAACGTCAAAATATATATAAATTATAATAAAAATTGATATTAAAAACTTGGGATGAATGAAAAAAAACCCTAGGCTTTGACGTTTTCACCAATTAAACCCTCATTTTTGAAGAGGTGTAAAAAAAACTCTAACGTTTATAA
>KE152132.1:239275-250052 GCA_000411095.1 Aethionema arabicum | reverse complement strand
AGAAAACAGTCTAGACGGCTGTCTTGGCGGTTATCTAAACGATCTAATGACATTTGGCATCTAAACCGAAAAAATATATGAAAGTAAAAAATAAAAAATGTATTTATTTTGAAAAACGAAAAGTTAAACGAGACTTCCCTACACTCTTTAAATAATTCACATTAAAATTTAACAAAATTCCATTTTTTTTTTAGTTACAATACCAATTAACTTCATTCTTCTTAATGTTATTCTTACCTTATTTATTACTAGTATGTATAGTATTTATTTTCCTAGTCATTCTTATTTTTATGAAACCTAAGATCTATGTGCTACCACTATTAACTTTAAAACACGTCCCCATAAGTCAAAAAGTTAAATCGAACGGTTCAAAATACATCAAATCCCCAAACGACGACACGATTTCATTTCCCCAAAAACCCTAAAAAAGAAACTTAAAAAGAAAAAAGAAAATACTAATAAAAAAAAAAATACATAATTTTTTCTCTCCTCTATCTAAAAAAGAATGGAACCCAACGAAAGCCATCACCAGCAGCAACAACAGCAGCGTCTCACTTCTCCTTTTTATCATCCTTTTCATCATCATCACCATCTCTCAACCACCGCACCTCCTCCTCCTCCTCCTCCTCCACCTGCTACTGCAACCACTTCTCCTCTTAATTCTCTTCCTTCTTCCAACAATGGCGGAATCTTATCCTCACCTAACGATGCTGCTTCTTCTCTCGTTGTGTATCCTCACTCTGTGCCGTCTTCCGCTGTTACTGTTCCTATGGATCCTGTTAAGAGAAAGAGAGGTCGTCCTAGGAAGTATGAGACTCCTGCTCAAGCTTTAGCTGCTAAGAAAATGGCGTCTTCTGCTAGTAGCTCATCTGCTAGAGAGAGGAGGGAGCAAGCCGCTGCGTTCTCCGCTGGGGTTACGCCTTTGTCTAATTCCGCATCTAGAAAATCCCTTTTGGGTTCTGTTGGTAAAAACCCTTTTTCACCAAATTGTCACCTAATTGTTCAATTTTGATGTTTGTTGATGCAAAGTTTTGATTTTTATGGCGAATTTTGATTTGGAATTGGGAATTGATTGAGTTCTGTTCTGTTATTGATGTTAATCCATTTTGGGTTCTGTTGGTAAAAACCCTTTTGCCCCTTTTCACCAAACTGCTGAATTTTGATGTTTGTTGATCCAAGGTTTTGATTTTTATTGCTGAATTTTGATTTGGAATTGGGAATTGATCGAGTTCCATTCTGTTAGTGATGCTAATCCATTTTGGGTTCTGTTGGTAAAAACCCTTTTGCCCTTTCTCACCAAATTGTTGAATTTTGATGTTTGTTGATTCAAAGTATTGGTTTTTTATGGTGAATATTGTTTTGGAATTGAGAATTGATTGAGTTCTGTTCCGTTATTGATGCTAATCTCTTGAAATTTATTGGATTTATTGATGATTTGTTTCACTTATTGTTTTTACTTGTGGTTTAGATACCAAAGATTATGATCTTTATTGAATTGTTTTGTTTAGTAGAGATACAGTTTATCAATATTTGTCATGTAATTGAGCTTTAAATTTTGAAATTAAAATGCATTTTCATGTTTGCAGGGAAGACTGGGCAAAGCTTTACTCCACACATTGTTAATATAACTCCTGGAGAGGTTAGTATTCTTGTGTTTTATACTACTTTAAAGGTTCTTGTTCAAGATTATGATGGGTTAAATCTGTACATTTTTTGGTTTAAATGCATTCTAAGATTAGTTTAAATTGGTGGGATTGTTTTGAATTTGTTTCTTATGTGATTTGTGGGCTTAATTTTGATTAGGATGTGGCTCAAAAAATAAAGCTTTTTGCTGAACAAAGCAAGCATGAGTTATGCATTCTTTCTGCATCTGGTGCCATCTCTAATGCATCCTTATCACATCAAGCATCAGGAGCTAGTGTTTCTTATCAGGTGATTTTCTTGTTGCTAACTGCTCTTGAGCTATTTCTGAACTCATGTATCAAGTACAATTTGTGTATGAACAGTAAATATGTTCATCAAACTTTGGTTAAAGAAAGAATTTTTCAACTAAAGAATCATATTTCTGACATAGATTCTTGAGAGTTGCATACAAATGCTTCAGAAATTACAAACTTTTTGATTCAGGGTCAGTACGAAATCCTCTCGCTATGTGGATCTTATATCCGGGCTGAACACGGTGGTAAAACTGGTGGCCTTAGCATTTGTTTATCTAGTTCAGATGGTGAAATCATCGGCGGAGGAGTTGGTGGACACCTAAAAGCTGCTGGTCCAGTTCAGGTCTCATTCTTCTTGTCTTATAAGTTAAATTCATAAGGATTTTGCCACATTACATTCCCCTATTGACTTAAGAGCTCAAAATCATTGATCTTTTGCCAATTTTGATTAGGATACTCTCTGGATTTAGCTTTTTAGCTGTTTATGTGGAGTTTTGATTTGATTTTGGGCAAAACACAGGTGATTTTAGGTACATTTCAGTTAGACAGAAAGAAAGAAAGTAGAAATGGTGTGAAAGAACATGGTTCTGGAAGTGGAAACATGTTACCTTCTCCTCCTTCTGCAACTGGATCAATGCTTAATTTCCACTCCGGTATGGAATATTCCGGAAGAAATCCAATGAGGAGCAATGATGAACATCATTTCATGATGCAAGCACCACAAGGGATGCACATGGGACATACCAGACCTTCTGAATGGGGTACAAGTAGTCATGAAAGTAGAGGAGGAAATGTTGGGTATGATTTGTCAGGTAAAAAGCTCTAAACTTTACAAGATTTAGGTGTTTTTTCTTGGGAAAATGGTATTTTAAACCCTGAACTTTTCCCGTTTGGTGAGAAAAGTCCTTCACTTTCAAAATGATTTTTTAAACTTTGAACTTTGATAACTAGCTTTTCAAACCCCTAAATTATAATAACCGAGAGTTTCTTAAACCGAAATCTCAAATTTAAACTTAAAACTTATTGTATAATTAATCCAAATTTGAGTTATGTTTTTGGGCTAAATTTTAAGATCATGATTTAGTTTTGTGTTTAAAGCTTAATTTTGATTTAAAAATTCCGGTTATCAAAGTTCAAGGTTAAAATAACTATTTTGAAAGTTTCGAGTTTTTTTCACCAAACGGAAATAGTTCAGGGTCTAAAATACCATTTCCCCTTTTTCTTTCCGGGTTTAATGGAATTGTTGTTGTGTAGGAAGGAGAGGAAATGGGTCATCAGAAAACGGAGAATATGAATAAAAAGATGTGAAATTTAGTAGTGATTTGAATGAAAAATCTAAAGAAGGTAAGGGTTTAGATGAGGGAGGGGAAGAATTCAAAAGTGAACAAGTGTAATGTGTGAAGGATTTTTCATTACAAAAAAAAAAGTGAAAAGACAAAGACAAAAGAGAGAAGTGAAGTGAAGTGAGTGAAGATGATGGCTTTGGTTTTTACTTGTAATAGAAACCTTATACCCTCTTTAACCTTATCCTCTGCTTTCTCTTTCGTTTCATTTTTTTTTTGCTTACTTTTTTTTTATAATATTTGTTTTTTTTGGTTTTTATTATTAGTATTTTTTTTAAAAGAAAATGCTCTTTTTTAGAGATATATATACACAATCTGTTTAATAATTGGTTATTGGGTTAGCGGAAAAAAAATGGTTGTTGAGTTTACTTTAAAATATAGTATACTCCTGTTGTTTAACAGGATAATTACAAAAATATACTATATTAAAAGTTATTCGTAAGAAATATACTACTTTCTATATAATAATGGATCAAATTATTCTTAAAATCTAAGCAGTAAACTTCAAATTTGATTACTAAACTCTAACATCTAATTATTAAATCCTAAATATAATCAATAAAATTTAATTATGAAAATGTGTATTTTTGTAAAAATAAATAAAATGTGTGTTTTTTTTTGTATAAAAACACATCATATTAGTCTATTTTAGGAAATTTTTCTTTATAAAACACAAAATAAGTTTAATATATTTTTTAATAAATAGGAGAAGGATAAATAAATTGAAGTAGTCATCATCAATTGGTCATTTTCACTTAGTTCACCAATCAAACTATCATTTTTCAGATTTGTAAAAATATCAATATGCAAAAAAAAAAAAAGTGTAATTTATAATCAATTTCCGTTCGAAAAGTTCTTAATATCTTACAGAAATCGTATAAATAATTATAGGTAAAAAATAAAAAAGTAATTTCTTTTTCAAAAAAATGAGATTTTTTTTTAGGAATTACCTAAAATACCTTAATTCAAGCATTTTTTGCAAATGTGTCCTTTTTGTAGGGTTTACCAATTATACCTTTGAGTCTATTGTTATGATATCTTTGCAAAAAATGATTGAATGAAGAAATTTTCTAAAAATCAATTATGCAAAATGTCCTAATTGAATACATTTTTCCAAATTTTTCATAAAGTGTGAGGGTATACCACTTTTAATGTTGGGTATAATGTTAGGGCATTTTTGCAAAAAATGCATGATTAGAGCATTTTTGTAAAAAAGGTTTGAATGATAGCATTTTTGTAATTCCCCCATTTTTTTTTCTAGTATATACCAAGACTAGAAGACTATTTTACTTGGTGGAATCTCATTATCAATTTTTTAAGATAACATTTTTTTTTTGTATTCATCGTAACGCTATATATATACTTCCAAAATATTTATATGTATTTTCCTTTAACAACCATAAACGTCATTACATAATTTCTTTTGTTGATGTTTTTAGTGTCTTAAAGAAATTTAATATCTTATCCAAAACATTTTTTTCCCTTGATTAATTTTTTTTTGTTGTTAAAATCTAAATAAACCCCAAATTTCGACTACACTATAAAACTTTCCGAGGAAAATGCTAAAATGTTATTCACTTTTTTTTCATCTAAGAATACAATTTATCGCCATTTTTACATTTTATATTCAAGAAATTTGAAATAACATCTTTAGGGTTTTGCATTCTGAAAGGGGAACCACGTGGAGCCATGTGATCGATAAAAGCTCTCTCATTTTCTTATGATTCTTAATATAAAATCATCATTTTATATATTATATATCGTACAAGATAATAAGCTATCGCATTCATTTGGAGGACCGTGAATATTATTATTCTATATCATATAAATTACCATTAGTGGTGGAGTAAAAAAACTTTGTATCTAAGTCAAAAATGATTTTTTAATCTTAAAATAAATACATAAACTCTATACAAAAATACATCACTGATGTTCCACAACAAATTCACCACTAATATATCTTGAAATATTTTTATCAATAGGTTTAACTTCTTTTTAATGAGTTTAATTTTAATATTAAATATCTGTGATGAATTCTGATGGACTAGTATTATATTTCGACGTGGATCAATTTAAATTATTGAATAAAATTAACCTTATAATTTTCAATTGCCTCCGCCACTGATTACCATTGAATCCAAATTACATCAGTCTTCACTCTTCTCTCTAGACAATATATAATTTAGATTAAGCAATTAAATTCGATTATCTACAAATCATATACAAGTTGACCTCATGCTAATGTACCTTACCTTAAGCTAAAATAGACAGACAAACGGTCCAACTTCAGAAGTATCATTTATGAGGATCAATCGGAAACATAAATGTATAATAAGGTCATGAAATTTAGGAATTATTCATAATAAAAAAAGAAGGAACAAACCTTTAATTGGACAGACTATGCAAAATGCAGCACACCTAGAAAAACTAACTTAAATGAACAATAATACTAATAAAATCATAACAAAACATCATCATAATTTAGTTTATAATCCTCCTTAACTATCACAAATCTCCATTTCTTAAACTCCATACCATCAAAATATATATATACATACATATATATATTCGATATTGTAGCATCATTAGCTTTGTGTAAAACCATAGATTATAATCTCCTTAAAACCCTTGGCGACCTTGTTCCCAACCATAAGGTTCTTGGCCACCATTAGAACCAATATTTCCCGGCATATTATACACCGGAATCTCCTGGTTTACATCGCGGCCACCGCTTGTAGGCGAGCCTGATCCTCCGAATTGATGCCCCGGAGGAGCTCCGGCAACTCTTTCCTCTTCCTCCTCCAATGGTAGCCTCTCATAAGTAGCGTTTGAAAACGTAGCCGTTATAAGCATCACAGGACCAGCAGCTATAAGTGGCCCCACCACACTCCCTCCCACTACTTGACCTTGACCTCCAGATAAGTAAATGGTTAAACCAGTTGAACCAGGTGGTGCAGGACCTGGCAAGAATGAACCGGTTAAAGAAAGAATATCAAACCTTCCTTGAAGAGCCATAACTGCAGCTCCTCCTCCACCTAAACCCGGACCAGCGGTCGAAGAAGGCTGACGTAGACTAACGTTAGCCACCGTGCCGTTCCCACTAAGTATGCAGACTCCTCGTTGTCTTAATCTAGCAAAGATAGCTAGGGTTTCAACTATGTCGGTGCCACTTGCTATCTCCATGACATGGCTCTTGAGGGCGTTGGGGCTGTCACGTGTAACGAACACCGGAGGTTTTGGTTTGTTCTTGGATCCAGACGGCCGGCCTCGAGGACGGCGCCGTGAAGGGGCGTCCACGGCACCTTCTCGAGGTTCTTGATCACTTAGATCGTCGTCTTCTTGATTTTCTTGATGGTTTTGTCCGGTTTCTCCCATGGCTATGTGGAGATCGGATTTTTTCATTTGAGATGAGCTAGGCGGCGTCGTTTCGAGGCCTGAGAGGCCAGCTTGTCCTGTCCACCAAGGATTTGCCATAGTTAAAGAAAAGAAATTAAACCCTAATTAGGTTTTAGATATCTGATTTGAGAACTTGAGAGAGATTGAGGTTTTTTGAGATCAAAGATAAGAAGGTATATAGGAAACACGAGTGGGGAAGCTAAGCTTTTTAGATCTTGAAGTTAGAAAAGCTACAAGACTTGTGTTTGGAGAAACATAAGAAGTTAAAAGAACACGACAAAGAATGATACAAGAAAGAGAAAAGATGTAATTTTAAGCTAGCTTAATTTTATAATAAGCTAGTTTATAACATTTTTGTAGACATACATATAGATAAAATAGGTCACAATACACTGAATTTATAAGTATATATACTTCTTACTTATTGACCAAAAATACAAATTTATTGATTAATAAAAAATATTAATTAGTTTATTAGAATTCCAAAATTTTGAAACTAACCTATTGAACATGATAAGATAAAACATATACAACCTTCGTAATTTTGTTGGTTAGCAATTAGTCTATTTTTTTGTAGTTTATGATCTATTGTATATTTAGTTTTCTTGTTCCGAAAATAAATTTTGAATGTATATAGTTAAATATATATATATATATATATATATAGTTTTATTCAAACGAATTTAAATTAATCGGATCAAAGTGACATCTCCAATATATTTCTAAATTCTAACCCATATAATTACTTTTTATTATTAATAATAAAAGTTACTTTTATTGAAAAAACCAGTGAAAAAGTTTGGATATTAAACTAAGAAAAGCTTAAAATTTTTAATAAATCAAAATTTATATATTAAGATAAGACAAACCAACTCTCTTGATAGTCATAAAAGTAGGTAAGTGACATTAGTTTTTAATAGTTTATTATAAGAAATCAAAAACACAAGTAATGGAGACAAGATGCTACTTGGGTTTTTGCTTTGTTTCTAACATGTGTTCTTCTCTATTTTTTTCATTCTTCCGCATATTAGTCACAAACTGATTCTATTAGTTTATCATGTGGGTCATAACCCTATTCTAACAGTTAAAACATAAATTAAATGCAGTTTTTCGCTACTTGTTAGATTCGAGTAACTCTAGTACTTTTGCAAAAATCAGAAAAAAAAAACATTTACAATAGAAACCATTAGGCGACTTTGCTCCAAACGTGTTCTTCTCTGTCTAAAAACATTTAAACTTGTTTTTCTCTCTCTACAAAATGTAATGTTTTCTCTTAGTAATTAGGGTTTTTTTTTTACTGATCCCGTGGGGTCGACTCAGACTGGTCCTGGTCGAGTGCCGAGACTGACCATAAATGGGACGCACGATCTGTCTCTTAATATAACATTTAATTATTCAATTTAAAAGGTCCATTTATTATATATGAAGTGGCAGTGTTCATTGGATCTAAATAAAATAACGTTAGAACAAAAAAAATACACATGATTTTGAGATTTCATATATAAGTAATTAGATAATGTCAGCAGATGGATTGGTTCAAAACCTCGGCTTTTGTGTTTATTTAACCTTAAAATTAAGTAAATAAAAGAGATTTATAAATTAATGACAATAATTGATCAGAAGAATAACATGGGAGTATATAGTAACTAAAATATGTTTAATTTATTAATCATTAATAAAGAATACCATGTTTAATATTCTTTTTCGTTTTATTTATATCAATTTCCTTCTTTAAAATTGATATAAAGATTAATGTTTGATTTTTTTCTTATTATTTTTTTTTCACAAGATCGATCTAATAACCAAATAACTATCACATTGTATCAAAGTGGAGTCTAATTTTGATGTCAATGTTACTAAAAAATTAAATTTATCACTATCTCACTACATGACCCACTACTGTTTAGTGTTTTTATGTATATATATTATAATTATTTTCTTTTTAATTCTTAAATTTTAGGCTATAATTTATATAATAATAATAATAAATAAAAAGTTAGGCATTTTAATATTTTTACTAATATGTGTAATTTTTTTTTCGAAATGGATGAAGTATGTGTTAATAAATTATCTTCAGTATAGTTTTATATTTAATTTAAAATTATATCGATACTTATACAGTTATACATGTTTGATAAATTATTTTGACTTTACTGAATTATTTTGAGTTTAGTGAAATACTCAAATGTATTATATGTTAATACGCTCTCTTGGAAACTATACAATAGAGTACATTAACAAATAATTAATTAAATAAGGTGGAGCAAAAGCAAAAGGGTAGTTGAACTCCTCGGGACTAAGTGACACACAATAATGAGACAAATATCATTTCATTAACTAATCTAAAGTTTAATCTTCCGATGTACATTACTTTGTCATGGTTTTGGATTATGTCCAATTGTTTTTTTAAAACAAATAGTTTTTTAATATGAATATTTAAATGACGAATATATAGATATATATATATATGTTGCTTAAAAGTCGGTCAATGTCCGAGAAAGTCAACACGGGCTGAAGATTGCTTATGAGCTTCGGCAAATTCAATTGGGCTTTGTTTAATCTGCAAATTAAACGAGCCCATCAGCTACTCAAAAGGAAAACGACGGCGTTTTGGAAGAGCTAAGTTGTTAAAAGGGAAAACAGAATCCAACGGATTCTGTTGCTCTGTTTTTACCGATTTTGTAATTTTCGATCATCTTATTCGTTGCTCCTTTTGAGTGTTCTTGAGAGTTTGCTTCCTGTAATCAAACATTTCATCATTTAGTGGATTTTGGGATCAAGAGTATCCCACGAGACGTACCGGTTGGAATACCGGGAACTCGTTAAACTTCGGGTGTTCAAGTTCTGTTTCTTACTGTCGATTGAAGATTCAAATCCTGTTCTTGAGCTGGTAAGAAAACGAAGTTCTCCTTCTACAAGTGGTATCAAAGCGTCCAGGTCAGACGCGTTTTACCAGCTCAAAGTCTGATCAGCTGGATCTTGCAGTTCATCGGTCAAGATTAGTCGGTTACATACAAGAAGAGAAGATCGAGTTAGTATTCTTATACATTGAGACTTAAAGTACAAGATCAGAGATATTAGTATCAAGATTGAGTACAAGAATCGATAAACATGAAGAATCAGATGGAACCAGTGAATGCCAGGTTTGATGTGGATAAGTTCGATGGAGAAATAGATTTTAAACTGTGGACGTTTAAATTTCTTGGTGCTATAGAGATGATGGGATTAGAAGGGCCATTAAATGAACCTTCTGATTCTACCAAGATTGAAGGTGGATCTGATGAAGAGGTTGAATCAGATTCACGCAAAAAGCAGAAAGAAAAAAGGGTTAAAAATCTACTTTGTGCAAGTTTAGCAGATCCCATTCTAAGAACAGTAATGGAAGAACCTACTGTTTTAGCAATCTGGAAGGCTCTAGAGGCAGAATACCAAACCAAATCTCTACCAAACATTATGCTACTCAGGCATCAGTTCACTAATTTTCGAATGAAAGAAAACAAAACGATGCAACAAAACATGGATGTTTTTCGAAAATTGGTTCAAGATTTGGCATGCTTAGACTCAAAAGTAAGTGAAAATGATCAGATTTCACAGCTATTACAAAGCTTACCTAGAGCATATGGATCTTTAGTAGACACAATCAAAGTCTGCAGTGGCAAGTTCAAGATGACTGTTCCCGATATAGTAAGTCAGATCTATATCAAAGAAGCTCAGTTAAAGACTCAGAAATTGCTACAAGGAAAAGGAAAATCAGAAGCTGAAGGACTCTATGTTTATAAAGGTAAAAGGTTCAGAAAAATCTAACAAGAAAGGAAAGAAAAGTAAAAGCAAAAAGAAAGGCAAAGGAAAATCTCAAAACAAAGATGACAAGGATGACAACAGTTGTTTTGTTTGTGGGAAGGATGGTCACTGGAAAAAGGATTGTCCAGTGCATCAAAGAAGAAGGCTGGTGAATCTGCAAATGTTGCAGAATCACACTCTGAACCAGTACTCTTAACAACGAGTATACAAGACTCAGGAGCTGACTGGGTATTGGATTCAGGAGCAAGCTTCCATATAACACCAAATAAGGAGCTACTTATTGACCTTAAGGAGTTTCAA
>KE152132.1:193925-222340 GCA_000411095.1 Aethionema arabicum | reverse complement strand
ATAAACCGTGAAAGTTGTTTATCACTATTCACAATACTAAAAATTAACTAATTTTTTTAAAAAAATTTGTTTAATAATATAATTAAAATATTTTTTATTAATTTATTGCATCTATTTCAATTCTAATTTTGTAAAATTTTAGTTGTAATTACTAATGAAAATAAAATTTTAGTTGTAACTTTTTAGTTTTAATAAAAAAAAGTTTTAGTGAAAAATATAATCTTGTAGTTGGAGATAAATAATTAAATTTAATACCAAAACACTATATTTGATGTGATTTCCACACCAAATAGTGTTAAGGTTGAAGATACTTTAGAGCATCTCGAATGGTTAAACACCAATGGAGAGTGCTTAAGCATTTTTTTATTAAATTTAATGGATAAAAAACTTTTGGTTAGATTAATAATTTTGTTGTTTCCAATGGTTAAGATACTTGTGGTGTTTAAAAAAATTTTGTTTTTTTTATATTTCAATTCATCAATTGAATTGTGAATTCTTTGTCTTGATCTAACTCATTAATCATCAATTTATCCTCCATAACCATCTTTGATTGAATTCACTTCTATCCAAATCTTATAAAGTTTTTTTAAGTTTTGTTTTAGGGGAATTTGATGAGATTTTATTTGAGCTTTGTTGGTGTAGATATGCATTCTGAATAAATTTGAGATATTAATAAACATTTCATAATATGTTTTTGGTATTTTATATTTTGTATTTTCTTGTTATTGAAACCGAAAGCTATTGTTAATGGCATCGTTATCTAATAATTGAAAATGTTGTAAGCTTTGATTTTTTTTAAAAATTGTTAAAAAAAGTATTGTAGTAATTACATATATAATTAGCAATTAGTTCACCAATTTTATACCATATTACTAATTTCATAAATAAATGTACTAATTTATTTAAAATCCAAAAACACAATATTTTTACTCACATCAATGCCCAAATGACACATAAGGGTGCTTAAATTTTTTTTTTAAACTTATCTAAGCATCAATCCTAAACTAATCAAGCTATTTTGATTTATTTTTATATCCTAAATACACTAAACAACCCCCTAAACACCTTCTAAACACCTCCATTGGAGGTGGTTTTAGAAAAACTCCAATACACCTTTAAACTCTTAAAAAACAAGGTTTTTTAGATCCAATAGATCTTTAAAACCTTATTTTTTAAGATGTTGAATAGTGAACTTTAAATATAAAGTTTCACTATTCAAACCCTTAAAACTATTTTTTTGTGTTTTTAGTCTTTATATTTATGTTTTGTTTAAAATAAATGTATCAAGTTTAATTTTGTCTAATTTTAATCTATTAAAATAAAATAAAATAAAATAATAAAATTGAAATAAAAATAAAAATAAAAATAAAATAAAATAATAGAATTAAAATAAACTAAAATAATAGAATAGCTTAATCACATCAATTTTGACTAATTTAAGCATATTAAAATAAGATTATAATGTAATTTTTATTATGTAATATTGTATGTTGTATAATATACTAAATAATATTATAAATGTTTAGTATTGTTTATATTTTTGTAAATATTAAAAACTATATTGTAAATTAATTAAAAATTTAAAGATTTTTTTTAAGAATGTACCGTTAGAACAAACGAATATTAAATTTTTATTTTAAGGTTTTACTCCGTTTAAAATAAGAGGAACCCTTGAAAATGTCTTTGAACGTCTTCATCGGATTCCCACTAAAACTCTTAATTATTTTTTGTTTATTTTTTAAATCTTAAAAATTTAAGACACCGACTAATTGGGATCCAATTTTGGATCTCAATCAACAAATTTGATCTTTTTGTGTATAAAAAATGTACTTGTTAAAGATATGTATGTGTCACTAACGAAGATGGCCTTAAGACTCAAATGTACAATTTGAGATGTACTTCAAATAAATTATATAAATATGTATTTTTTTAACGTAATATATGTGTCTATATTCAATTTCTTAAATTTTTACATAAATCAGTTTTATTAATGTTTAGTGAGTACCATTTACAAAGCTTTCTAAACTAAGATTTATAGAAGACCAAAATATAGCACAAAGATAACAATAAAACATAATATGTAAATATAAATTTAAACTCACGACTTATAAATGAAAATCAAATAAATTATATACGGAACAAATAATAAATTTTTAAATTTTTTTTTGTTTTAAACCTCATTTTATTAAAGTTTAACTTACACCGTTACACATTTATACATAAGGTGATATACTAATACGAAAGAATGTGTTTGAAATAATTGCATTGGAGTTTATAACCCATGAAATCCGGAAAGGAAACAAAAAAATAAAAAAAGTCTACATTAATCAAGTCATTTTCAAATTAAGAAAAAATAAAAAAATAAAAAGCAAAGGAAGAAAACGAGAATAATGCGAAAACAAAGTTAATAGATGCAATGAATAAAGTTACAAAAAATCTATTTACAAAAAACAATTAAAAAATAAAATAATATGTAGCTGCAATTTGCAGGCAAAGAACACAGACTCTTCCTCCCTCATGTCATGTCAATATTCACTTCAAGTTCCCCACTTGACTCATTAGTCTCCTTCTCTCTCCTCCTCTCTCTCTAACTTTCTCTCTCTTCACATATGAAATTACCCTTTTCTATGTTGTGTAATACTCTCAAGTCTTTCTACATATTATTGATTCTTGAGTCCTTAAGCTATACTACATATTGATTCTTGACAAGTGTATTTTTGTGTATTGTATCATCTTCCTCCTAAAAGTAGAAAGTAATTAAAAGGAAAGAATCCTACTTTTGATGTCTTCCACTTATATATAAAAAATCTTCTTCTTCTCTCTTCTCCAAAGTAACAAAAACAAGATCTCATTTTCTCTCTCTCTCTTTAGTTTTCAAGCTTTTAACTCTCTCCTTTGCCTCACCATTTTCTGCTCACATGTGATGTTGGATTTGATCGGACCTATGATCAAAATCTACCCTTTTATAGTAAACTTTCTTCACTTCTTGATTTGCAAGACTAGCACCTAAGTCCTTTTTTTTATCTCTCTTTCTCTCTGTTTATTATTCTTTAATGTTTTCCCACTTTGAATTTATGATATAGCCTTAAAGAACCCTAATTTTCTAGCTTCTTTGATCCATTTCAAGAAAACCCTAATCAAGATTTCATCTTTTTCTACTTTAAAAAAACTCAAAAATTGAAGCTATGGACTTGATCTCTCACTCTCACTCTCATGAACTAAACAATAACCCTAACAACACCATCTCTACACAAACACAACAACCTCCACCTTCAAGCCGTTACGAGAATCAAAAACGTCGAGATTGGAACACTTTTTGTCAATACCTAAGAAACCATCGTCCACCACTCTCTCTTCCGTCGTGTAGCGGCGCACACGTTCTTGAATTTCTCCGTTATCTTGACCAATTTGGGAAAACAAAAGTACATCACCAAAGTTGTGCCTTTTTTGGTCTACCAAACCCTCCTGCTCCTTGTCCTTGTCCTCTTAGACAAGCTTGGGGATCTCTAGATGCTCTTATTGGTCGTCTTCGTGCTGCTTATGAAGAGAACGGTGGCCCTCCTGAAGCTAACCCTTTTGGGGCACGTGCCGTTAGGTTATATCTCCGAGAAGTTAGAGACTTTCAGACAAAAGCTCGTGGTGTTAGCTATGAAAAGAAGAGGAAAAGAGTCAACAAACATAAACAGCTAACGCAAACGCAAACGCAGCCGCCTTTGCCGCAACATCAAACGCAACAAGGTCAGTCTTTGATGACTAATTACTCCGGTGCAACTGTTTAAATCTTGATATATATAATATATATATGTTTTATCTTGTTATTTTACTTAAATCTATGTTTGAAATATAATCTACTCTATGGTGTTGTTCTTGTTGTTGTTTGGTGTATGAATAAAGCTTAGATCAATAAACATTATATTATATTCAAGGTTAAGTGTTAAAAGATGATTTTACAGAATTAGGGTTTGTGGGGATTGAAAAAAATCATCATTTATTATTTATATATGGTTGTCTAAGTAACTATGGTGTTAATGATATATTAATTGTTGTTTATGTATATACTTTGGCATGTTCATTTGATTTCAATGATTTAGAAATGAATGAAGATATATGAGAAAGAATTATATTTTGATGGTTAGTCTTGAGATATATGAGACATGTTTCTTTCAATTGAAAGTGAAAATTAGATTAAAAAAAATTAAAGAAACGATTTTAGGTTTTTATATATAATGAATTAATGATTGGTATTATAGTGTGGAGACATTAGTAAGAAATTATAGTACATTGAAATGCAAAGGATTCAAAAATAGCTGTAATCATGAGTAATATTTTTAACACTTTATGTAGTAAATTAGTATACAATATTGACACTAATTTATAATGGATGTGGCAAATTAATGTTTCTATACTTTATATGTATATATATATATATTCCAAAATGTTAATAATACAATTATTAATTTTTTTTTGCCAAATACAATTATTAATTAAAAATAACTTTACAAACAATAAATTAATTAGCATGAAAAGTTCTGTTTTGTTTTGCATTTGAAATTATAAATAAAAAAGAATGCAAACACAAATCATAGAGCAATGTAAATATAAAATAAGAACATAATTTTTTTTTCTCATAGACGATTTATGAATTATCTATTTTATTAACCTAGTTTTTAAAATCTAACAAAAACTGAACTGGTTAAAAACGTATATTTATAAATCACAAAAATATTTATTTTATTTAATTATTTAGCTGACAATGCTATATATAGATCACCAAGTTTAGTTTAATAATTATAATTGATATATATGGTCGATTTTAGGTTTTCTAATAGGAACATAAAAGGGAAAAGTAAGCAACCTGACATCAATTTTCATTATATTCTTACTTTTCTCCCTATGTTGGTAGTAATGAGTATAAATTATATCGTAGATATGTCAATTCAGACTAAAATTTGAAAGTTGATTTGGTCCAGCTCTTAAAATGTTTAAAATATGGTTTGATTTTTGTAAAACAATTTGCTTTAATTATACTGTATATTTGTTAGTATTGTTTTGTCACACAAGATCCATCAGTTATACATTTGTACATAATATCACTATTCAGAAGTTAAGATGACATCTAGTTTAATTATTATTTTTTTGTCGGTATGCAAATCTATTTGTCACTTTAACTTTACAGATTGAGATTATATTCTAAACTCCCCCACATTATATCATTTGTTATTATTAATTGATTTGTCATGACCGACTGATTTTTTTTTCCCAGTCATGGCCGACTGATATTTTCGTTTTATTTTATTAATTTCTTTTAACCCATTTTCATTTTTATTTACAAATTAAATAAAGTAATGAACAAGTAAATGCAATGTTTTTTTAAAAGATATATAGATATTTGATAAACTTATGGATTTGGTTTGTTAAATATTGGTGTAGCGATAACAAAAAAAAAAAAAATAATAGTAGTAGTAGTACGTACCCTAAAAAGCCACAGTTTGATTTCCGGAGAAAATTAACACAATTTATGATGCATATTTATCTGTTTTGATTCTAGTTCACAGAAAATATATTAAAAAAATCTATAATTTTTATGGTTTATAAAAAAGAAAAATTAGTAGTATGAAAATATAATTAAAAGATATACGTACACATATTAGGGGTGGGGACATAGCGGATAGTACATAAAATACTAGTATTTCTGATCCGATCTGTTTTTTGCCAATAGTTAATTTTTCGATCCGTTTTGCTCCGTAAAGCTACGAATATCTGTAAAAAATTTTAAATATTCGGCGAATATCCAATGCATTCATTTAAGATTAAATAAAAAATTTATTGATAATATAATCTACATTCGTATCATATTTTAAGACAAGAAAATTTTACTTTATTTTAAAATAATGTCATATCATACCATGAACAAAAAAAACCAAGTTATTTACATAATAACAATCTTAGCAAATATTTTATTTGATAACTCTCATTTATTTACAATTATATTTTATAATTATAAAACATTTAACGTTGAAATGAAAATCTTAATCAAAATTTATAATGTAAAAAATAAATAATATAGTGCTAACTAATCAAAATAAATTAAGTCTTAGACTTTAATAATCATAGCTGAAAATATGTTTTTAGATTTCATTTCTATAAAAAAATAATGCAATATAAATTATATCATTTGACCATTAAATCAATCAAAAAATCTATCATAAAATATTAATAACATCAAATAATATTTAATTTTTTAAATATACAGAGCAAAGCGAATATCCGACCTTTTATAAAATGATATTTGTGATTTGCCATTTTTTATTGATAGATTTGCTCCTATTCGGTATTCGCTTTGGTTCGATCCAAAAAAATGAATATCCGTAAAATTTCGAAACAAAAAAAATATTAAAATTTACTATTCGTAAAACATATTACAATATTATGAATATCCAACCATTTATAAAATGATATGCATAATATTTTTGTATTAAGTATTACAAAAATTGATTTCAATTTTCTTTCTGTCTTATGTCTTAAAATATAGAGTATTTCTTCATATAGTATATTTTAAAATTTACAAATTTCAAATCATTATACTCAATGTTAAAAAAGCTGTTACACCATCTCCAATGGTTCTCTAATTTATTTTTCTCAAAATGAAATAACACTAAAATGAGAAAGAGCTTACTCCAATGATTCATCTCATTTTTTTCATAACAAAAAAAAAATTATATGTATTTTTTATATAAAATAAAAATATATAAACGTGTCATGATCAAATTACAAATAAAATACACTAAATTAATATGAGGAGAGCTATCCTGAAATTTAAAGAGTATTATTCATATCTCTCATTTTTTTCTCATTTTAAGATACCATTTGAGATGATTTTACCACATTTTTTTATGTTTTGCCTTTAAATAAAGACCATTAAAAATGCTTTTAGAACATATTCAATAATTTCTCATTTTGTGAGAAAACATCAAAAAAATAAGAAAAACTATCTCTAATAGTCCTTCAAAATGAAAGAAAAAAATGAGGGATGTGAATAATACTCTTTAATTTGAGGGGACACTATTCATACCCTTTCATATTTTTTTAATATATTTTTATCTTTAAAATTTTATATATTTTTATTTTAAATAAAAAATGCATAAAATATGAGAATGACTATTGGAATAACCCTCATTTAAGTGATCTCTCATTTTAAGAAAAAAAATGAAAAACCCATTAAAAATGGTCTTAGTCACTAATCCGATAGCCACAGAGATTTAATGCCTAGACAGACTAATCGGAACACAGATGGAATATAAGTGTTATAATTTATTCAACTATCATTATTAATGTTTTTAAATACGATAATAAATTGTAATTCTAGAATAAGAAGGATTTTTCATTAATCTAAGTTGAAAGAACCCAAATTTATAAATTATAGTCAATTGTCATAAAATATACTTAAAACCAAAAACGAGATGAGATTTTCTATTTATTTCGTCTTCTTCGAATTTGTTTGTTATGTATTCATTAGTTTATTCAAAATGAATATTAATAAGAAAAGACATGGTTTGCAAAAAAAATCTACGAGATATTTACATAAACTTTACTTCGAATTACGAAATTATTGCAAAATTGTTATTATAATTATCTGAAAACTTAAAACAAACATTTAATTAAAAAAAAATCTAAAATGATATTTAAAAAGAAACCAAGAAAATACATATGTTACATTTAGAACCATAAAATTCTTTTTTTATTTGCTGAAAAAAACCATTAAATTCTTGGATCTCAATAACTAAATCATCACTTTTGACCGCTAAGACTAACTAAACCATTAAATTCTTGGATCTGCATTATTCATTAACTAAATTATCACTTTTGACCAAAATTATCACTTTTGACCGCTAAGAATAATCTTTGGATCTAAACGAAGAATTTCTTGATCGGAAAGTAGCTCCGACATCTCCTCCTCCGGCAAAGCCACCGCAACTGTTCTCCCAAACCCTTTCTCCGGCGACGGCATCACCGTAATCATCCCCTCACTTCCGGCGTTCCCAATCCGGTAACTCACGTGAATTGGTCTAACACCGTTTTCAAACATAGTCTCGTACATCAACGGTTCTCCTTCCACTATCATATGCTCCATATTCACAATCGTCAAATCTCCACCGTACATTTCTCCTAGAGGATTAATACCCCCGTCCCCTTTTAAACTCGCCACGTGGCTGTTTATTAAACGCGCCACGTGTCCAATCCCTTTATCATCCGCGTTTTTAATCTCAAGAGAGGAAAAACACAAAGCATTTCCAAAGAAACCGCAATTTGACGAAAACACCCTCCTTAAATCTACACAAATAGACACTCGATCACAATCGCGTCTCATCAAAGCGACACGTGTCCAAAAAAGAGCGGCAAACACATCGAACGGAGTGGCTTCAGGGAATATTCCAGCGACAGATTCTTCTAGACATTTTTTGAAAGCGGAGTTAGAGAATCTGAATGTAGCCGTGGCTGCAGATTTCGTTGAGATGGGCTTCAAATCGGAGTTAACGGCGTTAGTCGCCGTTAAGTTGGAGGGTAGAGGTGAGAAGGAAGGAGGATGAGAGAGGGTTTGACGGCGTTGAGTTTCCGTCCATGTCTTTAACAGAATCGTTAACGTTGTGGGGTCCGCTTGTCTATGTGGACAACTTAGACCAATTGCTACTCCTCCACCTTCAAATTCATTTATCTGCCAAAATTATTACAAAACTATGTATTAAATTCAATAATATTTTATTAAAATCTTGTTATTATATTGCAAAATAACGTTAACAAAATTATGTTAGTATTTTAAAGGCGTTTACGAGTTGTTAAGTTTTGGTATGTGATGACAAAAAAAAAAGTTTTGGTATGTTTTTTACAATTTTTCTATGTAACGTTATTATAAGTAATTAAAAAATTTCATATTATTTTTTATACTATTGCTAATTCAATTTTACTGTCAAACATATTCCCACAACAGCAAAACACACATACTTGTTATTATACAACTATTGTCATTTGGATAAATAACACTTATAACATTAATAACAACTATTACACATGTTAAGAAAACTATTAGTGAATTAAATGTTTTAATATTTGTTAACTATAATAATTTATTTTTAGCATTATTATCATAAATATAATTTATTTTAACACTAATTAAATCATTGAGTTTCCGATTTTTTTCCTATCATAAACCAATTGGGAAGATAAATCATATATTCAATAAATGTGTAAGCTATATTTTGGAATAAACATATTTAATGCACATAGTAGTTTTAATTAAATAGCAAAAAACTCATCGGCTACTTAAATGAAATCTATATCTTTGACGAAAAAAAATATAGCAAAAAGCTCAGTCTTTATGAAAAAAAAAAAATCAATTATTATGAATTAAGTGGAGAAAATATTAAATTCAGTTTTTTTTGTTTTTTTCGTCATTAAATTCAGTTATCATCACCTAATAATATACTACCTTTCTTCCCAAAATAGATGGATTTTTATGATTATTTTTTCTCCAAAAAAGTTTGATTTTGTGATTTTTTATTTATTTGATTAAAACTGATATACATTAAACGCATAAATTTCACAAATTAGCACAAACAATGAATGTATATGTTTTTCTATTGTTAGCTATAAAAAAAATATCGAGGAAAGAGAACACATTTATTCTAAAAATGAAATGAAGATTTTTGGCAAAAATATTTTTTTAACATAAATAAAACATTTAACTAATTAATAATGGTTTTCTTAATATGTGTGAAACTCGTAGAAAATCAAATATAGTGAACACAGTGGGAGTATTGTTAAAATTATAATTAAATTGCAAAAAAGAGAGTACAATAGTATTGACTTAACATCAAGTTCTTAAATGTTTTTATACGATGTAATATCATTAATCAAAATTATCAATAAATAATTAATAATTAATTTTTTAAATATTTGAATTTTTGAATCTAGTGCCTACCGCCAAATTAAATTTTACTATCATTAAATACAATCGTTCCAAAAAAAAAAAATTACCTGGAGACGAAACGGTGACCAAATACTTGGATCTTGAGGCATCTCTTCCCAAACCGTTAGATCATTTTCTTCATTTCCATCAGCAGATCTCAACCATTCATCAATACCAACACAAACTTTAGTTCTAAGAGTTCGAACACCAGCGTCGTTACACTTCACTTCCCACTTCCCATCTTTGTTCTTATTTAACCGTCCAATCACAGGCAAGTAAATCGAAAGTATCTCCGATAACGGAATCCGTACGGAGTCAAAGTCAAAGGATTCAAACGGACTACTTGGGTAGTAAAAGATGACGTGGACTCTATAACGACTCAAAGCATTATCCAATTCATTAAACGGTCGGATCCGACCCGACCCGCCTGGTTTGCTGGATACTACCGTTA
The DNA here is from genome assembly GCA_000411095.1 of Aethionema arabicum. Taxonomy (NCBI): domain Eukaryota; kingdom Viridiplantae; phylum Streptophyta; class Magnoliopsida; order Brassicales; family Brassicaceae; genus Aethionema; species Aethionema arabicum. The sequence continues at coordinate 211,925 of KE152132.1, read as the reverse complement.
ACATAGACTTGACTTCGACCCTTTTATTACTCATCTTTTTTATTTTTCTTTTGAACAAATACTAGAATCATGGGATATATTATATATAGAATGAAAAATTAAAAAAAAAATGTAATATTTGAAGATAATCTTGAAAAAAAATATATTTGAAGATATTTTGTTGTTGGTTGTTGTGTCAAAGTAATTTCACTCACATGTGTTTTTGTATTCACACTATAAATGTCTATACATAAAATTTTGGGAAGTAAAGTTGTCAATCGTTTATACATAGTTATAGAATTGTGGACCTGATTACATATTAAGTTTAATAATACTTTATTTAGAAACCTATAAAAGTTTGCAAAATTATGTTATTGTGGACTTAAGTATTTATTAGGATCACTGCTTTGTATTATCAGTTTCTCACCCAACTATAGTTATATTGTCAACGGGAAAATGACGCGCAATTAATAGATTCCTCTTTTTTAGATAATATTTTGATTTTTTTATAATATTTTTTTTTGTTTGGTAGTATTTAATTCTGTAGCTGAAATTAGGTTTATTATGGGTTTTATTCTTTTATTGAGTTAAATTAACATATGTGGTTTGTTGTGATATAATTTCTATTAGTAGGCAAGGGTATTCAGGTATCCGTTCATATTTGATTTGGTATTTTTGGTTTTTTGGTTCCATGATTATAAGATTTTTACAAATTTTGATTTCATTTCAGTTTCGGTTTGAATACTTACTAAAAAGATCCAAAAAAATATAAAAAACTGAAAAATATTAAAAAAATGAAAAAATGTCAAAAAAAAAATAAATGACAACCCAAAAAAAATAATTATTTTCGGATAACCAATATATCTCAGTTCGAGTTTAGTTAGTACCCAATATCCATGAATCATGCGTTTAAGATCTAATAAGTACTTTTCACTAGAACTGGAAGCGTAATCATTTTTTTTTTGGTTTGGTTCTTTGATTTTGTACCCTAATTTCTTGAGTGTTTTTGGAAAGAGTAAAGAAAGAGTGTTTTGGAAAATTTCAATTCAATGAATAATTGAAAACTAATTTTATAACAACAAACATTGAAAACTTCATATCTGACTATTATATCAAAATTAAATATTTCTTGAACCAAAAAAAAAGTGGGCCAAAAAGAACCAAAAGAATAAACCATGATTTTACCTAAAAGATAAATAGACCATGTGAAATTAATACTCATTTACAAATGGGCTTTAAGATTTAAGCAACGAGTATCTGTACAATGAAATTGATCCATCAAGGCTTACCATCAAATAAAATAGTTTGGGCCTTCATTGTACTTTTGGGCCTCAGCTGTAGTTTGGGCCTCAATAAAACTCCTAATTTCTTGAACTTCTTGTGTCCTGAAAAAATGTTCTTTTTTATTATCCTAAATAACTGATTAAAATCTAGAAAATTATGATAATTTTAGTAATTTCTGTCAACAATTTTATTATTAAAATGTACAGATCGACCATCATAATTTATTTTCTAAATTTGTACCTAAACTACAATAAAGATAGATAAATAAAACAATATAAATCGTTTAATAAAAAATTTAAAGTATTTGATATTAAAAAAATTACTAAAATATTTATCAAAACAAACAATGAATAGTGACAAAAGAAAAAGGAATTAAGGAGAAAAAATAAATTAACAATGGATGAAAAAAAATTAACAATGAATAATTGGTAAGAGAGAATTAAATATTAAAATGAAACCGACATTTGATTCCGAAACGGTATCTAGATGGTTGTAAATGTAAATTCTCAAGATCCAATGAAAAGCTGACACGAAAGCGACAGGGAGGGAGGAGAGAGAAAAGGGAGGTGCATAATAAATAGGTGGACCTGAGAACAGAAGAGTAAAACCGAAAAGACAGAAATAAATAAAAGAGAGAAGAGAGTGGGCCCAGGTGGTGCATGTATTCACGTGCCATTGCTGCCATTCCCTCTTGCCTCATCTTCATCTCTATTCTCTGTTTCTGCATAGGATTCTAATTTTTTTTTTAATTATAAAAACTTTTAATAAAAACAATTAAAATGTTTTCATAATAAAGACAAGAATTATTCATTTTAATATAAGACAAAACATAATTTATTTCTGTCTAAGAATTTTTGGTAGTCTTTAGATATTTATTGAAAAAAACACATCACCGAATTTAATTTATCATCTAGGACTCTATGATTTCAACATAATTATTTTATACTATCCGATTCATGTTAGATGATTTTTAAGTTTTTACACAAATCAATAAAATAATTAATGTAAATAATTTTTCAACAATTTTCAATAAATGATCACTTAACCACCAATAAATTATTAGATTTTTGGATTAAATTTTTGTAATTCATAAAAACAATTATTTAAATTAAAAAAAAATTAATTAATATGCAACAAATAAAATTTCTAAAAAAAATCATTTATATTGAAACGGAAGAAGTATTTGTTTTAATATGTTTTACTTAAAGAACGACACATTAGATGAAACATACAAAATTATATAACTTATTTAGTTTGTTTATTTGACTCATTTAATTTTAAATATATGTATATAAATTCGGTCTTTACACATCGTAACAACATTTTTTATATATAAAAGTGGAAAATCACAAAAGAAAACTATATAATGTATTTACTAGAGATCGTTCAGAGTCAAGTAGTGTGCATCTATAGTTTAAATCAGGCTTAAAAACAAAATAAGCTTATATTCTTTAAAACGTTTTTATTAAATGAGAAACATATTATATATATATATATATATATATATACAAGAATTATGGAGGCTTGAAACAAAACTAAAAATAGAGGCTGGTATATTTTATATCATGAAAATAAAAAATTAGGATCTATAAAATTTGGAAATTTTAAGTGAATAATCCATTCGCTTATGTCCAAAACCAGCCATATATATATATAATATTTATTGCTAGGTGTAATATGTAGTTGAATTCAGAATCAACAAAAAAAAAGAAGTATAGGAAATGGTTTTGATATTTCATAATTCATATCCGAATTTCATTGGTTGAATTAGGGTTTAATGGCGATTTCTGATCGTACTGAATTATAATATAGAGATGATAAAATTAAGGTACATAAATTACCAAACACAAAATAGTTTATTTCAAACGAAAAAAAATTAATGTTGGTAGCAAAATTGGTTTTGTTCAACACGTAAATTCAAGGCATGGTCCATCAAAATTATAACAAAACAAACGAATAAAGAGATCATATAATATCTTTGGTACAATTTTTTTTCTCTGCAATATTATTTTTATGATGCAATGAAAATAATACAAGACATGAAAAATTGTGGTAAATCAATAATATCAAGATAAATAACACATAAAATCTCAGTTTAAAGTATCAAGAACTTTCAAGATATCAATTTTTTGGAATGAATTGTTTAATTTCAAAGTTCTTATACTATTTAAATAAATTCATACTCAAAATTGCAATTTGCATTTTGAATTATATTTTTACCTTGGTAGAATTATTATTTCGATCTCCATAAGGTAACTATTTTATCCAATATATGTGTAACTTTATATATACATTTGATCAATTTATATCCAGTCTCATACGAAATTGATGGCAAGCAAAGAATGTTGATCAAAATTTCATATTGAATATTCATTTGATATTACGAAATTCAAAGTAAAAAATGTTAAGAATATTGATTAAATTCAAATACCGAGAATTTGTTTTTAATCTGATAGATAATTATAATTATATATCATTTTTATATTTGATATGAATTATTTAAATTATTAAAATTACATTCAAAATTTATGTATATATGAAGTTCTTCACAATCTAACATATATATATATATATTATAGTTTTTTTTCAAAAACTTATTTAAATTAACTAATAATTATCAATATATATATATATATATATTTATAGTCACGAACTGATACCATATCAATAATATTTTTATATATATACACACAATTGAAAATAATTCAATTTAGTTTTTTAGAAGAATTTCAAGAGACTAATTTAAGGGGTTTTGTAGTTTTACAATAGTCAATTAAATATTATATTGTGCGAAAAAACTCTATTCAAGTGAATTATGTTGTATATATATACACAAACACATTTATATATAATTATGTTATAAATTCAATAATTGTTTAATTATTGCAAAGCTAGGTTACTAAAATATTAGAGTTAATTATATAAAATATAAAAATAAAGAGAGAGTTTCACTGTAGAGAGGTTTATGTTAGTGAGAAATGGAAAGGTAAGTGTAACATGGCCTAAAATGATTCCTTTTATTGTATTTGGACAAAGTGTCAGTGATTAATGAGAGAGAGGTGATGTTTGGCTTTTTTTGTTATCTTGTCTTTTTCTTTCCTTTTTTTTTATTTCAAAATATTTTTAAAAACTATAGATATTTCTTTTATAACTTGTAATAAACAACGAAAATGTAGTAAATTGTTTTTTTTATTGATAAATAAAAGTAGATTTGTGATTTACTTGTTACTTAGATTTCTTTTGTTAGTTGAAAGCAGCAAAAAACTAACTAACATTCAATAACAAACTACCAAATAATCTTCAAGATTTATTTTTTTCAGTTTAACAAAGATTTTGGTTGATTAAATTTTGGTTCAATATTTATATATTACAAGAAAATATCAATTTTACGAAATCTAATTTTCGTCGAAATCATAATTTTATTATTTTGGTTGAGTTTTTAAATATTGTTGTATTTTATTCTTTTTCTCTTATAAAATAATCTTTCTATATTTATGATTTCAATATGATATATATTGTATCATTTTTATTTTATTCATATATATTCTTAAATGATAGAATTCATAATAATTGAGAATATATGCTAATATTAGTTTTGAAACTCTAATCATGTTTAGTAAAGTAAATTCAATTGAGATATAATGCGTGTACTCCAATGATTGTTTTTAAAAAATATTTTTTTAGAGATTTTTAAACTTTAATATTTATATTCAATTAAAAAGAAAACAAAATAGAAAACAAGATGGGCCGTGAATCATAAATATCCTTAAAAGTATTTAATTTATTTTGCAGCTAAATTCCAAATTATTCAAAATTTTGAATTGGTTCAATTATATACTTTCCAGTTCCACAGTTGAATTATAATAATACAATAAATAAACTATCATGTTTGTATTTTTGTCTGTGTAAATATTGTAAGATCGTTAGAAAAAAAAGTTGTTAACAAACAAATTTGTTTGATTTATCTTTTAAACTTTGAGAAATTTTTTAAAAGTATATTAATTAAAAAAAAATCAAAATTACATAATTTATTCAAAAAAAAGTTACACTAATTTATATATTTTTTTCAAAAATATACCTTTACTGATTATAAAGTTATAAATGAGCAAAATTGTTCTGACATAAAAAAAACATATAATTATTTTAGTTGTAATCTTACTATATCATCCACCCGCATCCGTTAAAAGTGTTTTTAAAAAAAAAAATACAATGAATTAGTATAGTTTTGAAAAAAAGTTTTGAATTAGTCTATTTTTTTTTAATTTCCTCTTGAACTATTTAGGACAACATAATTTATTCTATTTCAAATTAAAATAACTTACAGAAATCAAAGTTTAGTTTTTTTTACACATGCGGACCAGAAAGCCAGTTCCACTAGCAGAAACACAAATTAAATACAGTTTTCTGCTGTTTGCTGGATTTGAATCCGGGTGTCCTGGAAGAAACAGAGGAAAATGGAAGAAACAGAGGAAAATGAACTTATAGTAGAAACCTAGTACTATGCTAGCTTGTTCCGGACCAAAGTTTAGTTATGTTAGTAAAAATATAAAATAAAAGATAGATCAACTTAAATATTCTATTTTATTATATATTTATATCTCTTTTGTTTTGATATACGTCTTAATTTTGGATGATTTTTAAAAATATCATAATTCAAACATTTTTTTTGTAAAAGTGTTCTAACACTAGATTCAAAGGTATTATTGGTATATCCTCACTCACACATTAAGAAAATTTTGGAAAAACATCATGAATTTAATTATATATTAGTGTGTTGTTTCATAAATTCAACTTTTTTTTTAATAATTCCTACAAACTTAAAATCATTTCTAATATTATCGGAACAAAATAGATTAGTAATAAATCATTCATTATAATTTTTTAATACATTAATTCGAATAATTTGTATCTTAGCTAATAAAATTGGGTTGTAATCTATACGATACCAAAAAAATTGTTAGAAATTGGTTTACAAAATAACTTTTCCCTTTATAGACAAACACATCCGAGCATCTATTGATTAATAAAGAAACATATATTTGCTCGTAAAATCTATGATTTATATTAAATATTGATAGTTTAATTAGTAAGAAAAAACAATTTAACATGGTCAGATCTGAATTAGAGTCTTACACTTACAAATATTACCACAAAAGAATAATAAAGTCCCAAAAAAAATCAATTTTTAATATTCTTAAAAAAATATATGGTTAATATATAAATATGATAATAAACAATAACAATTCATAAATGATATGATACCAACCGCTAATATTTCATAGAAAATAAAATTCAATTTTATATACCTCAAAATTAATAATTAAAAGAACATTGTAAAAAAAGAGACCAAAAATAAAGAAAGAGAGAGAGAGAGAGAGAAAAATAGACTTTAGAGTGTGAAACAAAAATGTTCGATGGCGGAGTACCTGAGCAGATCCACCGCTTTATGACATCTCCACCGGCGCCGGCGCCGCCACCGCCACATCCTCCAGTTCCGGCGACGGAAAGATCACTTCCTTTATCATTTTCACCTTTTAACACCAATCATGAGACTCAACATATACTAAACCTTGAGAGCCGTAAGATCATTCATTTCCATCATCATCATCATCACCATGACATCAAAGATGGTGAATGGATGAGTCATGATGACCATCATCATCATCATCATGATGGTCCATGGTGTAGTGATGAAGTCCTTGCCCTTCTTAGGTTCAGATCTACGGTTGAGAATTGGCTTCCTGAATTCACTTGGGAACACACTTCTAGGTACGTATTTACATAAATATACATACACATTTACATTAATAGTATTTAATTTATATATGTACATTTAAATTAACTTGATTTTAATTACAAGAAATCTAAACTCAATTATATATATATGATAATTTAGGTAATACACAATTTGATTTGATTGGCTAGATCTTGTTTTCTTGATTACATTTTTATGGGATTTTAATTTAAACATATGATTGGTCATAATTAGTTAATTAAATACGTGTGTGTATATAAATATACACATAATTGAGATATTCAATTTGATAAAATTTATTTTTGTATGAATTAATGGTGAAATTGAAGTTGTATACTCTTTTGATAACTCTTTAGTTCGTTTATCAAGAAAGGATAGTACTTATATTATTATTTTGGTATAAATGTTTTTGTATATAATAATGAAATTTATGGTTGTTTTTATATGTTTATAGAAAATTGACAGAAATTGGATTTAAGAGGAGTCCACAAGAATGTAAAGAGAAATATGAAGAAGAAGAAAGAAGATATTTTAGTAGTAACAATGATCATATAAACAATTACAATAACAACAAGGGAGGAAATTATAGGATGTTTAGTGAGGTTGAAGAGTTTTATCATCATGACCATGATGATGATGATCATGCTTCATCTGAAGTTGGACATAACCAAAACAAGAGTCACAATTCACTAGAAGAAGAGCCAAAAAGACAAGAAAACGTCAATGAAAATGGACAAAACTTATTAGAAGAGGACAAAAGAGAGGAAGAATCAAAAATTGAGAAAAGTATGAAAACAATTGATGTTGTTGATGATGATGATGATAATAAGTCATCATCATCATCATGTTTGATGAAGGAGAAGAAGAGGAAGAGAAAGAAGAAAGAGAAGGAGAATTTTAATGTTTTGAAAGGTTTTTGTGAAAGTCTTGTGAGGAATATGATGATTCAACAAGAGGAAATGCATAAGAAACTTCTAGAAGATATGTTAAAGAGAGACAAAGAGAAAATTGCAAAAGATGAAGCTTTAAAGAATCAAGAAATGGAAAGAATCAAGAAAGAGATTGAAGTTAGAGCACAAGAGCAAGCCATAGCTAATGATAGAAGCACAAACATCATCAAATTCATATCTAACTTCACACATCATGATCATGATCATCATGAAGATCAATACAAGGTACAAAGTCCAAGTGCTTCACAAGGCTCATCATATTTAGCTCAAAGCAGAAAAACCCAAACCCTAATTCCACAAAAAAGCCCTTTACTTTCTCTACAATCAAACAAACCCATTTCAATTCAAACCCTAAAAACCAAAACCCAAACCCCAAAACCTACAAAAAGTGATGAACAAAGTGATCTTGGAAAGAGATGGCCTAGAGATGAAGTGTTGACTTTGGTCAACATAAGACGTAGTATAAGTACCATGAACATGATGAATGATGATGATGATCAAAATCAAAATCATCATCAAGATGGGATCTCAAAAGCTGTTCCTTTATGGGAAAGAATCTCAAAGAAAATGTTGGAGAATGGATACAAGAGAAGTGCTAAGAGATGTAAAGAGAAATGGGAAAACATCAACAAATACTTTAGAAAGACTAAAGATGTTAACAAAAAGAGACCTTTGGATTCAAGAACTTGTCCTTATTTTCATCAACTTACTGCTTTATACAGCCAAGGCTCCACCGCAACTTCTGCCGGAGAATTGCCTTTACCAGACCCAGAAACCCGACCCGGTAATAACCGGGTCGGGTCTGAAGATCCTGATGGTCCTGCAGCTATGAATCATGTAGATGAAGATGGTACTGGTCAAAGAAGCAATGTTGATCAGTTTTCAAGCTTTGATCTTGAGTTTTAATAAATTTTATTTATATTATAGTATCAGTTTAATTCCTTTATTTTGGATTATTTAATTTAGATTAATATCCTTTTTTTGGTTAAATAAACTATATATATTTGAAAAGTGTTTTTACCCTTTTGGTTCATCAATGGAGAAATATCTTGGATCGTGCAATTTTACCGACAAACAGTGAAATTTCGTTAAACTATAAAATAAACGATGTTTATAAGATACTTCATACTTTATGCAATTGTGCTGGAATTATACAATTTACTTAAGCTTAAAAGTTTTTATTTTATTTTAAAAATACATAACATTTCAGTTGTAAATTTAAAATGTTTTTGCTTACAGCTTATGTATTTTATTATGGATTTTACAATTTATTAGGTATATTAAAACATATAATAAATAGGGCTAATAAATATGGTATATTAGGTCACGGTGTTTAAAAATTATTATTTCAATCAGATTCTTTACACCACTATGGAATGTAAAATTTACCAATTTTCAAACTACAAGGATCAAAATCTCATCAGTCCAGTCACTTTTAAGTGTTCACCGCCATTGTTGCATAGCTCTAATGAACAAAGAAGGCAGAGATAGAGGACCTCTGTTTTTAACAAGTAATATTATCTCATTCTTCGTATGATGCATATATTTTTTTATCATCCAAATTTTGTAGGCACACATAAATATTTTAAATATTCAGAATATCATTTTTTTAACAATTTGGACCAAAAACTCGATCTGATAAACAAATTGTTGGACAAACCGCAACATGATGAGTTCGAATCCGAGTGCCTAAAATATTAGAGGAAAACACTTTACCACTAGGCAATATTTTTTATTTTGTTAAGAACCCACATGTATTTTTTATTGTGTATTTTTAAAATAATTTCTACATTTACATTTTTTTTATTTAAATGCAATAATAAAAATACCCTAATTTTTGAAACTAATTTATAGTTTAGGGTTTAGGATTCAATTTTAGGGTCTAAATATGATATATTTTTAAAACTAACGTTATTTTTGTCTACTTATACAAATATTTGTGTAGTTTTGAGAAATAATTATAATATTGTCTATTTTTGAAAAATCTTCTATACTGAAATAATTATAATATTGTTTTAGTTATAATTTTGATAGTTAAGTTGTGGGAAATAAAAATTATTTTGATATTAAAAGAGAAAATTATAAATATTGGTAAGAATATTTTATAACCGATAAAAAAAAGTATTATATACAATATTGATAAGAAAATATACCACATTCACATATATCAAACTCCAATTTTTATCCATATTACCGATTTGTATAATTACATAGACTTTAAATATGAGAATAATTAAGTTGAATTACGATGAATATTTTATAGATTTTTGTCTATTCTACCTTTTTTATTATAAAATCACAAACATATTTTTTATCGAGAATTTGTTTTAAGAATAATTAGTTCAAGTTATTTGTTTAATTTGTTACCGTCCACTCTATTCCAACAAATATTATATGTATTTTCTTGTTAACAATTCGAATAAATCTCGATTAATTAAAGTCATAAAAAAAAGATTCTACAATAAAACAAAACAACTAGGTATCTTCGAGATTAATATTATTATGTTTAAAAACAAAATTATATGTACTAAGAATTACTGAATTAGTTGTAGTGTTATAAAATAAAGTAAAAAAGAATTATACAATAATTAGTTTTCCAAATATTTTTAACTAGACTAAGACCCGCGTAATGTGCATGTTATAATATTTTACATATTAAATTTTTTTCTATATACGTATAAATATAAACTTAGTTTGAAAAAAAAACCAGATTATTTGTATTAATCTACTACATAAAAATATAAATTTAGTTTTTTTTATATTCAAATAAATTATATATCTAAAATTAAACATTTGAATTTTAGGACACGTAACAACTTCGTGAAAACTTCAAAAGTATTTCTACTTAATTTATTATATAAAATTTCACATCTTAAATAATATATAAGTGATTAATGGAAAAACACAAATGCAATAATCAATATCTTAAGAACTATTCACTGTTTTTTTATTTTAAACTCTAAAACGAGAGAACTTTTGATAATTAACCAAATGTGAGTAAATCAAATATTGATGGTGAAAAAAAAAATTACATCGAAAAGTTTTAATATCGAATTAGTCACACATAACACTTTTCTTTGTTTTTGCGTTTATTTATTGCCATCTAATAATAGATGACAAATGTATCGTTAGCTTTTTTATTTTGACAATAATAAACGATAAACTATAATAACAAAAATCATTAGTTTTATCTAATAAATCGACTTTTTAGTACAAATTTCAAAACTTTCATCCTTAAAATTCAAAACACTGATATAGTATATATTTTTTTATCAGATCTAATTTCTGGGGTCCACGTGGCATGCTTTTATCATGACAGAACTGAACAGTAAAAGCAGACATGTGATGATTTCTTAGCAAAAAGAATGTTGCAGCAACTAACACTAAAGACACTAACTTTCCTCAGTTTTTTCACTTTCCTCTTCTTCTTCTCAAGTATTAAACCGCAAAGCAGTTAAAAACTAAGTGGTTCGAATTCAACATATAAAAGCTACCTACTCCTATGATCTTGTTCCAGAACTTCATGTTCAACACAACACTTCACAGCTCAAGAAGCAGACAAAATCAAACTGTGAAAACTTAAGTTAACATCTAAAAGCTACTTACTCCTATGTTCCTGTTCCAGAACTTCATGTTCCAACACAACACTTCAGCTCAAGAAGCAGACAAAATCATACTGTGAAAACTTAAGTTAACATCTGACTTACCAATTAAGTTAACATCTGATTTCTATGGCTAAACTCCTTAAACTCACGAGCTAACCACAGATCAGAGACCACTGCAATATGCTAAACAAAGGAGCAATACAAAATCAAAAGCAAACAGATACATGTTAACAAGAACATAAGTAACTGATAATATATATATATATATATACGAAGATCAAGTTCATCTGATTGATTTGGTTCCATAGTTCCAATTAATTGCAGAAACCAAAGTGAGTAAACTCATTAATCATTCTAAATAAAACAAACAACATATTCTTTTGTATAACCACTCAAGAAAAAGCCAAAAAAAAAGTCTAAAAACTCTTTTTTTTCTTACTCATTCTTCCAAGCATGTAGAATCAATGAAAACCCAAAACTTTGAGATTTGGAATTTGTTGAATCCTGTGAAAAAGACCGAGATTTCTCAAGAGATTGAGAACTTCTGAACATAAACACTGCATTTCCTGTAGATGGTATCCCAAATAGCCAATTGTATACATCCCAAAGAACTTCAACAGCCATTCTATTAACAACTATTGTTTCATTACCACGAAACTTCCATTTTAGCCGCTTAACCTGCAACAATGTCTTCCCATCAACACGAACTATTAGACAAGGATCAAGAACACTTATGTCACATTCAATCACAAGATCATGTAGTTTTCCATCAGCTGAAAGCTGAGCTTTTGTTGCAAACACTTTTTTACCAAAAACATTCTCTTTTTTGGCGATGAATATAGCACCTAAAGATGAAGGTATAGCGTTTGTTTTCTTGTAAGCTTCTTTCTTCATATCACCAAGAAGAAGAATCATTTCTTTGTCTACGATAATACTAACATAAAACCCTCCTAAAGCTTCAGGACCTGATCCGAATTTTGCAGAGTAAAGATCCCAAAAAACATCGATGTTACAAGAATATGCTTCTAAACTCTTGGATCCTTTTCGTTTAGTGAAAAGCCATGGCTTAATCTCGACTTTACATAGACTTTGATTAAACGAATCATCAACTCCCACGGTTAAACCTTGACCCATCAGAGTTTTAGTCCATGTGACTGTGATCAAACAAGTTCTACCACGAATACGACACTGGTAGATACAAGTGACCAGATTCTGAGCAGTTTTTGAAGAGTTAGAAGACGAAGAATCCGAAATTTGGACACCATTTTCACCGAAACAAGAAGGAAAATCCTTCATTTTCTAGTCAAATTTCCCCCAATTACGGGTTTTCTCTCTCAGGAATTTTAACAAACACTTGGTGGCTAAGAATCGTACACAGTAGAGATGATGAATGCTGTTAAAAAAGAAGAAACCCAGAAAAATAAATGTAACATTTACCTGATGAAACCGATAAATTACATTAAAGAAGGCGAAAATTGAAGCGAAATGTAGAAGATCCCCATGGATTTAATGAGGTAAACGTCACAATTGGGATCCGTTATCTCCAAGAAATTGAAGGATAAAGGAAAGAGAGTAAAGAAAAGGCGAAGAGTCAGGTGAGAGAGAGAGATTAGAGAAGAGGAAGCAAATCGCCAAAGAAACGGAAGAATGTGTGAGACTCAATTAAACTCAAAGGAGGACAAAAACAGACAAAAAGGAGACGCCTTTCACTTTCAATATTTTTTAACCAGCAAAAATTAATAAATAAAAATTAATAAATTAAAAACTTAACCAAAATTGAGTCGACAAAATTGACATTCCTATTTAGGGTATAGCTATAGAAGTTAAAAAATGAAATCTCAAAAAAAGAAAAATTATTTGTAATAAAGAATGAAAAAAAATATATTTTAACATAATCAAATTCTTAAGCCTAGTCTATGGTCTATAATATATTTTCTTTAATTTAATTTGTGAAATAGAGAGTTTAAAAGTAAAAATGTATTTCTCTATTGAATGTCATCTCATATATTTTAAAATTTTAAAATTATATGACTAAATATTTATGACACCTATTATTTCGGTTGTAATATATATGCACTAAATTTTATATAACTTTTAAATTTATTTTAAGCAAAATAGCTAAAATATATATATAAATATTGATGGAAATCAATAAAAACTATCTATTTGATGAATAATCATTTTAAANATATATATATATATATATATATATATATATATATAATGAAAAGCAATTTTGTAGGGAATTATACATTTTAAAGTATTTATAGAATAGTAAACCATAGTTTATTCATGATATTGTGTTTTTGAAATTATACAAATCAACTAAAATATACATTTCATATTAAATCTTTTATTTGATTCAAATAAATATTAATTTTTCTTAAAAAAAACAACTCGCACACAAATCTTATCCTACATTTTTTTTGACTACTTTTGTCTACAAATTATGCTCATAAATTTTACAAAAAAAAAAAAAAATTATGCTCATAACGCATGTTTTCATAAATATTAAATAGCAAATATTTTTGTTTTCGTATATATTTTGTTATGATTGATAAAAATGAAGGATCTGCATTTCTTTAATCAGAATTAAAGTTTAGTTCTTACATATAACTTTTTTATTAAAACTTTTGTTTTCTTTTGGGTTTGTAATATTGTATTTTTAGTGTTCAGTGTTAGAATTCCTTTTTTATATCATTTATGAACATGATTTACTAACGAATTATTGTTCTCCGTTTGAAATATTTAAAGTTTATTCAACTTATTAGTAAACCCAAGGTTCAATTATTATTTTGTTGATTTTTCTCTAAAAATAAATCAATAAAAACAAAATTTTGTAGCATATTGGTTTATATTGATATTTGTGTTATATGCTTAAATTCAGGAGTGGGAGTATATATATATAAGAATTGTAAACAATAAAATATGAATCATAGATTTATACAACCCAACATGTTTAGTTACTTTTTAGAATAAAACTCTAAACTAATCAAAGTAATGATGTCTATCCAAATAAATTATATAACAAAATGATTTTTTAAATATCGATAGTTCAATATTATTATTTATGTTTTTTGAAAAAATATATTTTACGGTTGCTTGGTTAACATATTTATAAATTATATTGTTTATTTTCACGTTTACATTTATATTTAGTTTAAGGTTAGTGATAAATAAAGAATTATATTGGACCTTTTTTTCTAAGATATATATATAGTATTTTTTTTGTAAACAAAAAAATTAAAAAAATACAAGTGAAAGAATCGATCTCATTAGAATTATTCTTGTTCATATTATTAATTTTTCAACTTGAGTGTTTAGATTGCACAAAAATAATTTAATTTAAAAATAATTGACTAACCACAAGATAATGAAGTCTATATATGTATTCAATATTATACCACCCATGATAATTTTACCAAAAAAAATCACAAAAGTCAAATAAATTGTTTATAACTTGAGGTTTGAAATTAGGTTATCGAATTTTTGAAAATGCAAGCACGACCTATTTAAGTAATTAAAATATAACGTATAACAATATTATCATTTCTGAATATTGTAAAACTTATCTTCAAATTTTGGTGACTTGTATTGTATAGTTTAAAAATATTGGTATCAATTATATATATATATATATATATATCTAATTGGGGAATTTTAAAAATACGTAAATATTTTTTTTCCAGGAATACATAAATATTTGTATAAATAGTCAAAAATAAATTTAATTAAACCATAATGTGTAAGACGGCAAACCTAAATCTTTAACGCTAAACCATAAACTCTAAACTAATAAAAAAATTAGAAATACTTTTGTCGGTTCGTTTAAATAAAAATATTGGTGGTGTAATGTATGTTTCTATATATATGCAAAAAGATTTTTAAAAAAATGTAAAATTAGTTTAAAAAAAAATAGGAAAGCACTTTTTCATTTTATGTATTTAATAAAATTTGTCTACATAAATCGAGTATGATAAAACTACGACGATGTAATTAAGCAAAAGGCTATCATTTTCCATTTTTTTATTTATATCTTTTAATTTCTCTAAATAAAATGATATATATATATATATATATATATATATTATAAATAGTGGTATGTGTGGATGGTCCAGATGTGTAGACCAAATAAGTTTTGCTTCAACTACAATAATTCATCATGACACGAAAAAATGATAATTTTTGTAAGACGCATTTAATATATTTTATTTTTAAAATAAATTTCGATTAAAATAAGGAATACAATACAATACTCATTAAATTGCAAAAGGTCGAAAAAGAATGAGAATTGCAGAAAAAATGCCAGCTTCGTATGAATCATTACACCCATTATTTCTCTCTCTAAATCTATTTCCTTTTTTTTCTCTCTCTACTTTTGTTTTACATTATAATTAAATTTTTTTGTCGTTTGGTTGGATCCGGAATTTTATTATATTGTAAAATATTTCAATTAATAATGCAGTTTTTTTGTTAGCCTTTATAAATTATTGGATGTAGCATATGTATTCATGCTCTTTTTTATGAAATAGATCCAAATTTATATGCATGATTAAAAAAAACAATACCGCATAATTTTAGTATTTGCCATTTTTTATTAAAAAGTAGTACTCCCTTATTTTTTCAACAAAAACAAGTAAAATAAAATGAACAAAACATTTACAATTTAAAATAACCAAATTATTGGATGTAGCATATGTATTCAAGCTCTTTTTTTTATAAAATAGATCCAAATTTATATGCATGATTAAAAAAAAAAATACCGCATAATTTTAGTATTTACCTTTTTTTTATTAAAAAGTAGTACTCCCTTATTTTATTCAACAAAAAAAAGTAAAATAAAATGAACAAAACATTTACAATTTAAAATAATCAAATTATCTTTACTTTTTAGATAACAATGAAAAAATTAAAAAAAATTATATAAATAAAACTATAGATATATTCCCTATTAAAAACACAAAACATTCACTAGTTTTAAACAAACAAAAAAATCTAAAACATCTGATAAAAAAAGAAATATTAAATGAAAGCAAGTAATAATAATAATAATAAAGATAGAATGAATAATACACTTTGGTATAATATAGAATATGGAAAGAAATGGTAATCACGTGTAATTGTCCATTTAGTTGTTGTGATGCGTTACAACCCTTAAATTGTCCCCATCTATTTTTTCTTCAATATTTATTTATTTAGTTTTTTTTTGGTAAAAATATTTATTTAGTTTATACACACATATATATTTATATTATGCTCTTTTATACACTTGAATAAAAATATTTTGCTTTTTTAATTTAGGCATATATAGTTGTGGATATAGTCATGGTATAGCTTGGATTTTGAATTCACCGTTTTAAAAAAGAGTTATGATTTACATTTGTAAAACAATAACGAATATTTTTGAATTAATTCGAAATTAGAAAGACTACAAATACAATGAAGTGAAATTTCTTGATTTATTTTACTTTATAGGTTTGTTGACAATGATCTTCATCTAGTGGCGAAGCAAGGAAAAAATAATTTATGGGTATCATAATATTTTTTTTAAGATTAAAATAACAATATAAATTTCATAAAAAAATATTATGGAGGTCAATAAAATTTTGAGTAAAATTAATGTTATAGTTTTATTTTTCACGTGGATAGGTTAGCCCGTCTTCATAAAGTAGTTTCACCAATATCTTCACCTATTGAATTTTCTTGGTATAAGAAAATATATCGTAAAAAAAATAAAAATAAATGGCTGATAATTCTAAAGTAAAGAAGTGATTGAAATGTTTAGGGTTCATATATACAAAATCTAACTTTAAAAAATGTAAAAAAAAAAAATCGTTCCCAAAAATAAAGAATACTATATGATAATGTCTTAAATTAGGTAACAATTGAAGTTTGCTTTTTTAGTGATACATATGATTTGGACACATGAGATAATTTGATATCCCTGACAATCTTATGTAACACAACATTGACATGATCTATATAGATATATTGCCACACCATAAAGTATGAAGGTTTTTTAATTTTGTATATGGTTTATTTTGGACCGACCGAATTTAACGTCAACGTTAGGTACTCATTCTATATAAAATATATATGGGGATCTGATTTTTGCTGTGAAAGTAGTATATATAACGTTACCATACGCAGACAGTAAACAATGATAACTTCGAGAGAAAATAACTGTTACAAATCTTTTTTAATTATTATTTGGTTTAAAAATACTATTTATTATATGGTTTAAGAAGCTCTTTGTATTGTTTTCTGAAATTTGGGCTATTCTATTTATATTGTTTGATCTCACTTGATTGTATTTAATTCTTTTTTTTTATATATAATATTGTCATCATTCGAAATTTAATATTTCTTCTGTTTCTTAATATAAAGTGTTTTAATTTCATGCACACTTATTAATAAAAATTTTAAA
>KE152132.1:92558-162069 GCA_000411095.1 Aethionema arabicum | reverse complement strand
GTATGGTTACTTTCGGATACCCAATGGATATCGGTTCGGTTCCAGTTATTACCCGATATCCATGGATCCCGAGTTTAGTATCCAATAGGTACTTTGTACCGGTTCCGGTTCGGTTCCGGATCTCTTTTTTCGGTTCGGTTTTTCGGTTCCGGTTTTTATGCCAGCCCTAGTAGCTACTTTGACCAATTCAAGAAAGACTTGATAAACAAAAGTTCAAGAGTCAAAATATACCATTTAAATCAAAAATACATATTTTTTTCAACATTACTATTTTTTTATTTTGACTTTTTCGTTTAAATAAATATAATTGGTACATCACATTAACTCCATGTACCGAACCTGATTTAACAGATTTTCTCTATAAATATGCACACAATGAATTTTGCAAAATAAACCAATAAAGAAGAAAGTGGGGGAAAAAAAACCAATAAAGAAGAAAATAATGTATAAAACCACGGTTTGGTTAATAACTTTGTTTTATTTCTTTTTATTTTTATCATCAAGCATGATATTGGCTCGAGTACCACATAAATCTCTAGTAACGAGTACGTTTCTTTTTAAAATATCTAAATAAATATAATTTCTTTACATACAATATATATATATATATATATATATAGAGAGAGTTAACTAATAGATTTTTTTTTACTGAATGAGTAGAAGAAAGAGTTTGGGATCAAAAGATTTATAAAGAGAAAAAGATTGCAGTAAGTGGAAGTGGATCTGGCAGAGCACCAGGAGCATCACAACCCTAACAACAATCGATTTTATATCATCCTATTTAAAATCAATAAGTTCTTAATATACGATTTTTTTTAGTGTCTAAGTTTCATTTGTAGAATATAAACATGATAATTTGTGATTTTTGATTGGATTTTTTTGGATCCAAATTAAATATAGGTGAGATTTTCATGATGATTCATAATATTGTATGAACTTTATATTTATGATTCTTAAAGAATACGTGCAGGGTTGTGCCCTTTTAAACATTAATAGTTTAGCCATCCATTAAAAAAATTTAAAGGGTCTAAGAAATTAGTATTTTATATTTGTATGAGTAGTTTATATTTATATTAAAGGGTTTTTTTTAAAATATTAAAAAGTCTAATATATGAATAGTTTATATGTTTATAACCCTAAATTTTTTTTTAGCGTTTCCGGGTGATATTTGTGTGTATTTTCGTATTGCAATACGATATATTCACTAGAAAGTTGTCGTAGTTGTATATAACCTTGAAAAATAAATATTCCGCATATGAATAGTTTACAAAGTGGGATTCAACCATGAAGATTAGGGTTTGACGGCGGCTAAGTCTTCAGGAAGTCAACCACCATGTCTCCCTTAAGGAAACAACCCAAATCAACTCAATAAATCCCAACATTAGACTTTTGTCTCCAAAAAACAAACAGTGCGTACTGCTTACTTCATTTCTACCTCACTTACTACTTCATTCTCCACAATCGACAGCAACCCAAACACTCCTAGAAGAAACAAGATGGACCGACCAAAACACCATAAGCATGAACAGTACCTGGAAGATATCTACACACGAATCCAACGCTTTGAAAGAGATGAACCGGAGGACCCAGTAGAGATCCCAGATCTCAACATTGAGCAAACAATAGTGGAAAACACTAACAGTATTGTGGTTCAACTCCTGAACCCTGGAGCCCAGATACTACCAGCAGCTGTAAAAGGCATGCCAGGAATCTGGAAAATGGAAGGAAGAGTCAAAGGCCGGAGCATAGGAAATAACCAGATCCAATTTCTGTTCCAGGAGAAAAGTGATATGGAATTAGTCATACAAGAACAGCCCTGGTTCTTCATGTCTTGGATGGTCACAATGGAGAAATGGACCCCCAAACCCCCACCTGACTACTTGACGCAGATCCCTTTCTGGATCCGAATCAGAGGCCTGCCAATACATCTAATACAGAAAGAAACAATCCAGGCACTAGGGGACGCCTTAGGAAAGACAGAGAAGGTAGAACTCCACGCACTTGACCCCAACTCGCTCGAGTACGTCCGAGCACGGTTATGGATAAACGCCTTCAAACCTCTCACCTTCAAGAAGCCTCTCAAGTTTAAGACTGGGGAGCTAATCGCAGTAACATTAGAATATGAGAAATTGCTGGAGTTATGCTGTGAATGTCGAACGTTGACTCACTGGACAGAAGACTGTGGAAAGCAACCAAGAAACCCCCGCCCTCCGGTAAAGGATAGGCCCAGGAACAGGACGCATCAGTACGAGGAACACTATGCGACATCTCACAATGCAGATTTGAGGAGCCACCTGCGGAACAAATACAAACAAGAAGAAAAAGTGAGCTACCATATGGAAAGGAAAAAAGACAGAACGGGTAGAACCACAGAGGAAAGAAGAGGAAGGGAAACCAAAAACTGCCCAATAGAAAGCCGCCCAGAATCACATCACAGGCAGCCAAGAGAGACAAAGCAAGGGAAGGAGACAACTCCCAACAAGGAACCAGAAAAAATAGGAGTAGAAGACCCAGGGACCCAAAACAGCAACTCTAACTCAAGGGTAAATAATCCAAAGCAATACTCATCTCAGACTCCATCCCCTCAATCGCTGGACATGGGACAAACAAGCTTGAAGAAAAGACAGCTAGATGAGAACACTACCTCAAAGGGAGCAAAACGCCCAAGATGGTACAGATCAAAATCTCCCAATGCTAAATGCAGCCGGGAACAAGAGCTTAACATTCCTACAGAAGACTACAAGGAAAAGGCAGCAAGTGTGAAAGACAAAACCAAAGCCCAGAGACACATACCTACAAAACAGGAAGCAACAAAAAATCAGAACGAGAAATCATCAAACAAAAGACAAAGGACAGAGGACAACACTATTGAGACTAATGAAAGGTTCGTGGTTATCCAAAAACCACCAAAGTCCCCATGAAGGTGGTAGCTTGGAACTGTCAAGGGGCGAGGAATACCCTGACAGTTCGACACCTACGGGAGATACGAGGTCGGTATCTTCCCGAGGTTATATTCCTCTCGGAGACCATGAACAAAGATGATTACATGATTCAACTTGCTAACCATCTCGGATATGAGCAACTCTTTACAGTCCCACCAGAAGGAAAGAGTGGCGGTCTAGCTATTTTTTGGAAACATGAAATCAAAGTTCAGATCGGGGCAACAAGCAAAAACTACATTGATGCACGGGTCCAATGACAGGAACAAACGGTCGACAGTACATGCATCTATGGCAAACCAAACCGAAGCTCACGTCAAGATGTATGGGAATCAATCATAAGACTAAGGGACAACAAATCACTACCATGGCTTATGCTAGGAGATTTCAACGAAATCAGACACAACAATGAGAAAAGAGGTGGACCCCCAAGATCACAACAATCATTTGTACCCTTTAATTTAATGATTAATGCATGTGGTCTTAATGAATTGCAAAGTAATGGGAATGAAATGTCGTGGTACGGGACTCGCAGTAATGGTACCATTCATTGTAAGCTTGATAGGGCCCTCATTAGCAGCCAATGGCTCGAACAATTTCCAGATTCGGAGGTCACATACCTGCAACGAGTCGGGTCTGATCATAGTCCCTTATTGGTGACTTTTCAACCTAATGACTGGAGATACTTCCCACCATTTAGAATCGATAGGCGCTGGCTGCAGAACAACGAGTTTGCCTCAGTAGTCAGAGAGGGCTGGGGAAATCTGGAAGATATAAGCAGAAGTGAGTTAACAAATCGGGTCAGAATCTGTAGGAAACACATTGCCAAATGGAAGAGACAACAAAAGATGAAGACAGAACGAACCATAACAGAACTCAAACAACAAATTGACCATGAAACAAGGCAGACACAGATCAATATGGAAAAACTCAGAGAACTCAAACATGAACTCTACAAGGCATACGAACAAGAAGAAATGTATTGGAAACAGAAGAGTCGAAATACCTGGCTAAAAGAGGGGGATCGCAACACCAAATTCTTTCACGCCGCAGTGAAGGCCAGAAAAGCAAGAAATAAAATCACAAGACTCAAGGACTTGGATGGATCATTCCAGTATGACAATACCCGCATGGGATTCATTGAAAAAAACTACTTCCAGAACCTGTTACAAGGAGAAACAGTAACATGTGCACTAAGTGAGTTTGACCAAAGAGACCAGACCATCACACCAAAAGAGAATGAGAGACTTACTCAAATCCCTACAGCAGAGGATGTTAAGGCGGCAGTTTTTGATATGGACCCATCCAAGAGTCCAGGTCCGGACGGCTTCACCAGTGCTTTCTACCAATCGATGTGGCCCATTGTAGGGCATGCAGTCACCAGGATGGTCAATAAGTTCTTCATGGAGGGCAAACTGGAGAGTGACATAAATCACACCCATATATGCCTAATCCCAAAAAAAGAGCAAGCATTAAGTCTCGATGAGTTCAGGCCGATTAGTTTATGTAATGTGAACTACAAAATAATAGCAAAAATCTTGGCCAAGAGAATGAAGAATTTACTACCTGAGCTGATATCCGAAACTCAAGCTGCTTTCGTAGAAGGTAGGAGCATCAGTGACAACATTGTGGTAGCCCAAGAATTGCTTCATGCCCTGAAAACAAGAAAAGAAGCAGCTGAAGGATATCTAGCAATAAAGACAGACATGACCAAGGCCTACGATAGACTAGAATGGCCTTTTGTGGAACAAGCAATGAGGGCAAAGGGGTTCTCGGAAAAATGGATTAGGCTAATAATGGAATGTGTTTCATCTGTCACTTACTCAGTTCTTATGAACGGACAACCCCACGGACGGATCAAACCTTCAAGAGGGTTAAGGCAGGGGGATCCCATCTCACCCTACCTGTTCATCCTTGGTACAGAGTATCTAGTAAGACTCATGACGATGGCCGAAGCGGAGGGAAGTCTCACGGGACTTAAAGTAGCACAAACAGCCCCAAGCGTATCACATATACTCTTCGCCGACGATAGCCTCTTCTTCTGCAAGGCAACAAAACAGGAAGTGGAAAAAATCAAAGAAGTGCTAGAGAAATACGGAAAGAAATCTCGGCAGAAAGTGAATTTTTCCAAGTCTAGCGTCATTTTTGGAAACAAAATCGAGAACCCCAAAAGACAAGAGATACAATCCACCCTTGGCATCTACCAGACAGGAGGGCGGGGGGGGTGCAATGTACCTCGGCATTCCCGACTCATTTGGTAAATCAAAGGTCCAAACACTATCCTACCTTCATACAAGATTACACAAGGCAATAGGGAATTGGCAGAACCGATTTCTAAACCAAAGTGGAAAAGAAGTCCTTATTAAGTCAATAGCCCTAGCACTACCCATCTACACGATGATGGTGTTCAAAATCCCCAAGACAACATGTAAACAGTTAACTTCCATAATAGCTAGCTACTGGTGGAAATCGAGCAAAGAAAATCGGGGAATACATTGGAAGAAGTGGAAGGATCTATGCCAGCATAAAAACGACGGAGGTCTAGGGTTTAGGGATATAGAACAATTCAATGTAGCATTGCTCGGGAAACAAGCATGGAGATTAATAAAAAGACCTACCTCTTTGGTGGCCAGGATACTAAAGAGCAAATACTTTCGAAGATGCTCCCTTCTCGAGAGTAAGCTGGGAAGCAGACCGTCTCACGTATGGAGAAGCATATCAGCTGCTATCCCTATGATGAAACGAGGAATGAGAAGAACCATTGGGTCGGGTGAGAAATCGGACATCTGGATAGATAATTGGCTGCCCTCCAAACCGCCAAGACCACCTCGCCCAAAAGAGAACATCCAAAAAGATAAAGCACAAGTCAGCTCACTAATCAGGCACCCAAGGAGAGAGTGGAAAGCTGAATTACTACAGAACTTGTTCGAACCTGAAGATATACAGTTGATAAACCTGCTTAAACCTGGAAAACCAACTGCCGAGGATGGTTACGCCTGGATATTCACACAATCCGGTGCCAACACGGTCAGATCGGGTTATTGGCTACTAAACATGGGCCCAAAAGATGATAACCAAGTCATAAACCAGCCCTGCTTTGCAGAAATCTACAACCAAATCTCGCAATCCTCAACAAGTCCCAAAATAAAACAATTTATGTGGAGAGCAAGCAGAAATTGCATAGCAGTGCTAGAGAATCTAAGGAAACGAAAACTAACTACGGACACAGCATGCAGTTTATGTGGAGAGGAGCAAGAAACCATCAATCACGTCCTCTTCACCTGTCCTTTTGCCCGACTCGTGTGGGCACAATCGGGAACTCCGGCCATTACCCTAAAGGAATTTGGACGGTCAATATACGATAACATCTACAGATCACTATCGTATCAGGGCCTAAACTCTTACCAAAAGGAACAGCAAAAGAAAACACCTTGGATTATGTGGAGGATCTGGAAATGCCGCAACGAAGCCTCGTTTCAAGGTAGGACCCCAGATGCTTTAGAACTCCTTCAGCACGTCACCGAGAACCAAAAGGAATGGGAAGAGACAGCACGAAACCAGCCAAACACACCCCCACTCCAAGTGACCGTACCCCGCCGTGAAGACATACCCAAGCGCTGGCAACCACCGCCGAATAACCTCCTTCTCTGTAATTGTGACGCCACCTGGAAGCAAGGAGAGTCTCACTGTTCCTTTGCATGGATCCTTCGTGATTGCACAGGAGAACCATTATGTTGGGGTGGAAAGCGCACAACTCAACTGCTCAGCCCGATCTACGCAGAAGCAGAAGTACTTTATTGGGCAATCGATTCTGTGCTCAGTCTCGGCCACCGATCTGTGATTTTCGACACCGATAACCAACAATTAGTAAAGGAAGTGGAGAGTCACCACTATTCGGAGCATTTGCAGCCGGTAATCCAAGATCTGAGAGAGCTCTTCAACCACTTCGAGGTCGTCTCCCTACGATATACTCCACGCTCAGCGAATGGGATCGCCGATAAGCTAGCCAAATCAGCTAAATCCTTTCGTCATTTTGATGCTATTGTAACGGCGGATATCCCGACTTCGATAATGGCGGATATTCTTAGGGAAAAAACAATTAATGTACCTTCACCCACTTAATTAAATGAAAAACGGATAATGGCGTTAAAAAGAATAGTTTACAAAAAATCGGAATGTTAAATGTATTTTGAGCTTTGTGTGTTCTAAATTCTAATGGAATCTCCTTTAACACAATAAAAGAAAACTTATTTGATATATTAAAATATAAAATATACACATAAAAAACATAAATAATTTAGATTATGAGGCAACTGTGTGCCCATTACTAATAAGAAAAATGAAAGATAAAAGATATATATTTTTGTATAAGTAAATATAGGGATGTCAATCGGGCTAGCCTGGTCCGGCCCAGCCCGAAGAGCGGAAAGCCCGTGCATATTTGAGCTCTAGCCCGACTCGACCCGTTTTTTTTGGACTTATATTTTGAAGCCCGTCCCGGACATGGCGTAAGGGCTTTTCGGGCTTTGCGAACTTACAAATAAAAACACTATAAATGTAAATAAATCAATATAAACAAAATAAAATCAAAATATTTAAATAAAGTTAGTGAAGTAAAAAATTATAAGAGTTCAACGATTTCTAAATATTCATAATTTTAATGATTTAAATCATTAAAATGATTATAATAATATTACATTAGTCATAAAAATTCATATATAAATCAATGTTTTAATACATTTTAATAGAAGATGATAGCCCACGGGATAACCCGGCCCGGCCCAACCCGACCCGAAGCCCGGAAAGCCCATAAATATTTGAGCCCGGCCCGGCCTGTTTTTTTTTAGACTCAAATATCAGAACTCGAACCCGCGTATTTTTAGGGTCGGGCCGGGCTAGCCCGCAGACTTTAGCCCGAATTGACATCCCTAAGTAAATACTAAAAAGTATTTTTGTATTCTCCAAACTTTTCTAGTCTTTTCTTTTAAATTAAGAATAAATGGTATTATGCTCTTTAGACATACATAAAAAATCTAAAAAAAAAATACAGAGCTATGTTTTTAAAACCGGACCGGTAACTGAACCGGAAATATTTTTGAGTCATGGGTTAATATGGTTCGACCGGGGTCGATTCGGTTCAACCAGGTTCGATAATGTTTTAAAAATATTATACATAATTGTATAAATTTTTCAATATTAATATATGTATAAATGTTAGATATCAAATAAATTATTTTAATAACCGTAATGTTTAAAAAACCTAAAAAAATAAGAAACTAAAAGTATACCAATTAAAAAAAATTGCTAAAAGTTTAAAATTCAAACCGAAAAAGGTATAAAAAATCACTTTTATATTAAACAGGATTTTATTTGGTTTTTTGGTTCACCAGTTTTTTTGGTTTTTGTTGGTTGAACCTGATTTTATAACCGGTCTAATTACAAATGGTTTTTACTAGTAACCCGAACCGATAAGACTTCCGGTTCTTGAACCCAGTCCAACCGCCGGTCCGGTTTTAAAAACATAGATACAGAGCCACGCGATGGTAAATAAAGAACATTAACATATAAAGAGTAACAATAAACAAAATCTACTCATATAAATCATGTAATATATATAAAAGAAAGATCCCAAAACTGTTTTTTTTTTTGCATTGATCAACGTTTTTACACAAACTCTTTTTTGAAAATCTAATGTGTTTAATTTCTCTTGCCCTTGTTTTTTCTAGAGGGAACTACTGTCCAGCCATCATTAACTTCAGCTTTCGTAGCTGCTGATTCATCAATCTTTGGTATGCTTCCTAAGTTCTGCTTCTGATCAGATCCGTCCACCATCATGTCTGTAGATTCATCATTATCTTCATCATCATCGCTTTCATCATCATCTTCGTCATCATTACCATTTGAAACCTGCAAATACTCAAACAAATATAGAAACCTGAATTACCAAACCCAACATTATAATCAAACAGACATGGATTACTCAAAGAAGAGGAGAGGATGTAGAATCTAATATGAATCTCAGGTACTTAAAGCCTACATATATATGTTCAGTTGATGGTTCAACCTCATTTTCACATTGTACCAGCAATTACAAGAACTAATTTAAGAATCTCAAAGCAATATTGCTACATAACTAGACCATATAGCATTGGTTTCATTGGAGGAAAGAGGTAAAGGTTTAACGAAAATACACCGGAAGATGATTACTAACCTTCACAACACTAGCACTTGTCTGAGAATTAGCTACTCTCAATTTCTCAACAGTTTGGTAGTTACCAACAAGGCATTCTTCATATAAATCCAGTAGTTTTTCAGTCACCTTCAGTTACATCAAAATGAAACACTATTATTATAGCAGAAATAAAGAAAAAACTGAAGAAATTAGCATTGAGTTTCAAAAGTTGTATACCTCTTCAAGGCTTCCATCGTCAGCTACAGTGTTAAGTTCAGAAAGACCTCCTTCTAAAATGTCAGCTAAACCATCAAAGTCCAGTGGATCTACAAGAACCATTGTAGACAAATAGAACACAACCGAAAGCAATGAGAAAGCAAGGATCATCACAGGAAGTATATGTTTGGTATCGAATCTAAGTTTGTAACAGAAACAATCAGATTGAAATCTTCAAAGAGGAAATAAGATTTAACCTTTTGATAGAATGAAATAATCAAAGACTTTGGTAATTGTGCGTTCAGCTTTCCCTTGAGAATCTCTACCGCCCCAACCGTTCTCAACAGCTGCTCGCATTGCAGTCCACCGTGAAAGAATCAAACCAATTCCTTCGCTTAGCATTGACTTCTCCTCCTCCGATAACACCACCGGTCCACTGGCGCCAGAGTCCATTCTGCTTACTCGTTCTTCTCTCTCTTCTCTACCAATCAAACAATTAGTTTTGAATCTCTTCTCGAAATGATTAGCTTCAACAACGAATTCAAAGCAAAGCAAGTACATTTAACAGAGACCAAATTACTCCTTATTACGATCCGTAGCTTTCCAACGTTTGAAAAATTCAAAACAAAGATTAAAAACCAGACAAGAAAGGCAACACAGAGCAATCACTAAACTCAATTGATTCCAGTGAAACAGTAAGTCGCGAAAATTGGCTCCGTGAGATGTGAAAAACAGGGACGGAAACGAAGAACGCGACAGAAAACGTACCTGTGACCACAGATGGCTGTAGAAAGCGGCGGAAAACAACGAGAATGATTCACTGGAAACGCCGGCGAGTAAAGGAAGGCTATATTGTCTGGAAAAAACTGTGAAGAAGAAGAAGAAGTGATTCAGATGAAAGTATGAAACCCTAACTAAGAAGTTCCTTTAACCCTAATATAAACCGAACCGAAATTAATCGGTTATGTACTAACCGGTAGATTTCTTTTTTTGGTTATTATAAAGAGACAAATGTCAAATTATTATTGGTTCAAGAAATTAACGAGAGAAACTCTAGGAGAACCCCTGAAAAAATCCCAAAATTAAATGGTTCATCAAAAACCATATAAATTTGAAATCATCACAAAATTTAAACATTTCACACCAAAAATCAATAAAAATAAAATAAAATGAGCCAAGAACAGAAGGAGCAACCAACAACTCAAGCCGACGTAGAAGCCGTTAAGCCACCGGCGACGGCGATTGAGGAAAAACAAAAAGACGGTGTCGCTGAGCAGGGAACGCAGACGGTGACCGATTCCGCCGGTGGACAGGTAACATTTCTTCATAACTGTTACAAATTTACAATATATGATATATGTGACTATGTAATTTGAAATCGAAGAGGTTTTGAGATTTGTAGGCGGAGGGAGAATCGGGGAAGAAGAAGCAAGCAGCATCGATAACAATCGGAGAAGCTTTAGAAGCGGCAGTATTAACCGCCGGGAATAAACCGGTGGAATGGAGCGACGCAGCGGCGATACAAGCGGCGGAGGTTAGGGCTACAGGCCGTACAAACATAATGCCCGGTGGTGTTGCTGCTTCTGCTCAATCAGCTGCTACTCTTAACGCTCGAGCCACCTCTGAAGAACAGAAGACCACGCTCGCCGATGTTCTCACCGTTAGTCATCGTTTTAACGATTTATCGCCGCCATTTTTCATTATTTTGCAGGTTTTTGATGGTTTTTTTTTTTGACAGGGAGCAAGTAGCAAGTTACCGGCGGATAAACCAGTGACGAGGAAAGATGCGGAGGGAGTGACAGGTGCAGAGATGAGGAATGATCCTCATCTCACTACTTACCCTACCGGAGTTGCTGCTTCCGTTGCTGCTGCGGCGAGGATTAACCAGGGAAAATGAAAACATTCTTCTTCTTTTTGTATATAAAACTCTTCTGTTTTGTTCTCTCGATATATATATATATATATATATATATAAGATTATGTATATAAGATAAGATTTCGAAGGTTTTGTTGGCCATTGTTTGTACCTTTACTGTATATTTAAATCTGAAAAATGAATATTAAAGAAGATTATAATCTAAAAGAAACGTGAAACTTAACGAGATTTAACTGAATTCTCAGAATTGGTTAAGGCAGCATAAACAACAGAGGAGTATACAGTGTGGTATATAAAGCTAAAACAAAGAATACAACCTAATTTGAGGGTTAATACAACCAAAATTTCTCAAGAATATTGGGACAAGAAGGTTTTAAAGATGAAAGCTTTTGAGATACGTTATTATGTGTTGTAATTAAGTTGAAAGACTAACCTTTTGCAGACCAAGCTCTGCGGCTATCGCTTGTAGTAAAACTTGCACAAGCTCCCTCACTTGGGTTTCCCTAGTGAAACAACAACTCTCTCCATCAGAATTTGACAGTGTCTCTATATTATTTTGGCTTTGCTAATGATTCTACTTTTAAGAGTTTTGTCACCGGAAGGGATTATGGTATTTTAGACCCTTAACTACTTCTGTTTGGCGAAAAAAACCTTCAACTGTCAAAACGGTTTATTAAATCCGGGGTTTAAACCTTGAACATTGATAACCGGATTTAATAAATAAACACTAAACCTTAATTACCAGGTTTTTTAAACTTGAAATTATAGTATAATTAATCCACATTTAGATTATAGTTTTTGGTTAAATTTTGAAATTGAGGTTTAATTTTGTGCTCAAAGTTTAATTTTGATTTTAAAAAATCCATTAGGATTTAGAAAACCCAGATATCAAAATTCAGTATTTAAAAAAAACCATTTTAATAGTTGAAAGTTTTTTCACCAAATGCAAATAGGTTAGGGTCTAAAATACCATTTTCCCTATAAAAAGAACTCGGGTGTTTTCAAACGGCAAAAAAAAACTCGAATTGAGGAAAATATATCACCTTGATAACACGAGTTCGCAGAGAGAGGGGAAAAGGACTAGTAGGTGTGCACGGCTATCGTTGTTAGATTCGCGTAAGATGGTTCTCAGATAAGGTTGCAATGGAAGAACTGATGCAGCTTCAGGATGAATGGTGAGGCGGTCAAGTTCTTGTAGAGCAAAGATGATCTCCTCAAGTCTAGCTGTTGGAATTGGACGGTTTCCTGCCAATATATGATAACCACAGATTAAGGAATGCAAAGAAAGAACATGGTTAGGCTTGAAAGATATTGGAAACACTTACCAAGATTACTTTGGTCGATTAAATATTTACTCAAAATGAATTCACATCTTTCCATAAGCGTAATGATAGAGATCTTGCTTACTTCTGCTCTTGTTGAGTGCCAGCTCTCAGTTTCAGAACTGAAACTAAAAAAAAAGAGTTGATGTCGGTGAGTGGTAGTACATACATAGAACAAATCATTATCCATGGGCATTCCTAAATAACAGCAAAAATACAAACGGCCAAGGAAAGTCTATATTATATGCAGGTCCGACCCTGAAAATACGAAGGACTAAAACAAAATCTGAAATAGGGACCGATATTTGAATAACGCAAATATTTTTTTTTGAAAAATATATGATTCCAGAGCCTATATAATTTAGCGGTGCGCCTCATACTGCTTGCTCCAGGGCTGGCTCTGATTATATGCAGCTGCAATAACATATATTTATGTGTATTCCTAGGTGTGTTTGATGCAAAATATGCAACTAAACTTGATTAGGGACTCTTGAGACGAGCAAGAGATATCACATTATAAAGTATGAGGTGCTAGGATCTTTGCCGCAAAGTAGGCTATGATCATGGAATGCTTGTAAGAAAACCAACTCGCTCAACAAGGTATTACCTGCTCAAGGAAAACAATTTCTGTAAGCATGTCAAGGAGAATCTACTACAATGGGGAGGCATCAGCTCTACAGTTTCGACAGGAAGCGAGCATGTACGTGATGCACATCGGTCTAGGGTTGAAACAAGCCGTTCCAGGACCTGTTGATGCAAAAATTACACTAATCATACTTATAAACTTAGATTCTAGCATATAGAGAGCATTTGATATGAATCCAAGCTGCTTACTTCTCGAGGTGCATCAACAGTGGACTTAAGAATGATATCTCCAAGACCGTTTAATAAGGCTATCTCAAGGGTCTCGTTGGCCTTGAGTTCTGTAGCAGGGAGAGAATTTGAAAAAAGCGCACGTCCACAATAACCAACAAGGAAGATCTCATAAACATCTCCAATTTCTTTCCAAACGCGTATTCGAGCAGTTTTACTAATTTTCAGGTCTGTGTCACCACCCACAGAGCATCTTTTGACATCTTCGACAAGTAAACGGTTGAACCCCTCAGCTGCTACCTTCCAAAGTGAACCATCTGGATTGTCACGTCTTGTAGTCATGCACCTGAGAGACCAAATGATCCGATAAGTTACATTGCACACACTTCTCCCAGAAACAACAGGAGTGCAGATGACTATCACAATTGGAAACTTTCGATTGTGAGACCATTGATATGAGAAGCCAAGAAGCAAAATGGCTTTCTAATCCAAGGGACGACATATAACGAGAGCAATTTACCTTCCCAGGTTCTGGATGACTTCCGGAAACAAAATATACTTCTCAACTGCAGGAGCCTGAAGGAGAAGCTCCACCAAGGCAGGGATCAGCTTTTCTGCAAACATTTTACTCGTAACTCTTGTGGTTGGAGTTATTTTCGTAGGTGAAGTATCGGCTTTCGGTTCCAGTGATTCACCGCCTGGGGCAAAATGATTAAAAAAACATCATAATCCAGACTTGTTAAGAGTAATAGCATCAAAGTCGAGTACTTAATTGCATGGTCACCTGTGTTGCTCTGCTCAGTCTCACCTTCCTCATTTGTAACAACAGAATCTAGCCGTGGAAGATAATGCAAAAACTCTCTCAAAAGGATTAGCCACATTGATGAAAGATGCTCAGGAGGACCCAAAGAGGGCAAAATATCCAAAACGTGACGTAGTACAGGAGGGACATGCCCCTTAAAATTATTAAGGAATAAACATAATAAGATGAAAATGAGTATTTGAGAGGAAAAATGCAAGCAATAAACGAAGAAGGAATAGACTTACATATTCAGTTTCAAAATTTTCACTATCTATGATGGTCTGTTTTATAGCCAAATCTACAATTCCCAACAACTGCATGTACATTTTATCATCAAACATCTTCAGGGATTGCACATATATTTCACCTATCAAAACAGTAAAAGAGATTAAATGAAAGAGTAAGATACAAGTTTTCTATCAGAGAAGACTAAACAAAAATCGCAGAGAAGATTCATTGGAAAAAAAGAATGGATTACCTAAACCATTCAGAATCTCTTGTTTCACTTTGGTTGCTGTGTCACCTGTGTAATTCGATGACTTCTGGAAAACAAGCTCATACACATCCAGTACCGACTTAAGATACCGGAGTTGCAAGTTTCCCTGATCAAAAAAAAAAAAAACTAAGTCAAAGAAAGAAACATGGTTATGCCTTCAAATTTAAACGTCTATAGTAGCTCGTCAATAGTTCAACTAGCACGCTGCTACCTTGACACAGTGGGACACAACAGCTGTCTGCAGACAGTTTATCGCTGCAAGTGATACCTCTTTACTCCCATTGAAGATACTATTCTTAACAAAAACAAGCAAAGACTCCCATCCTACAAAAGTAGAAATTTCGATAATATTACAGTTTTTTCAAACAAGAACTACAGTTCAGGCAAATCACAATTCACTCACCTGACCAGAAATTATTTAAGCTTTCAAGAAGAGGAAAGTAGGACCGGAAGAGCCGGGCTATTCCTCCAAGGACAAGAACAAATGTTTCATCCCACTGTTTCTGGGCTGTATTGCGACTGCAAATTGGAAAGTGGATGACAAAGTTAAATGCTGGGAAAACAGGGAATAAACTTGAAACAAGGCGTCAATGACTACAAGGACAAGATGGACAATGAAAAAGTTTCCCACGTATAGAATTTTTTTTTATCACCTATGATGTATAAGCATGTGCACTGCTTTCCCTCCTCGAGTCCCAATTTCTTTACCCTGCCATTCATCCTTTGATGATGTGGCGGCCTAAAAAAGAAGATATACGGTCAATAAAGTCTCCCAAAATGAATATATGGAATCACTTTCCTCACCTTGTGAGAGGCGCCATCCAACATTGGGAAGACATAGTTCCACAGGCAATCCTCCCACATGCTTTTTGAAAGTTTGTTTCCATGACTTCCCAAAATCTGAAAAAATGTCCTGACAGCTGAATTCCTGACCTAAGAACATTAATAGTAACGAAAAAGAAAGATTGATGAGATGCCAAATTATTATGCAAGTAAAAAGACAAATTATAAAGAACACAATTGTGGTCTACGAGGGATACCTCTGGCCGCTCGT
This sequence comes from Aethionema arabicum, assembly GCA_000411095.1. NCBI lineage: Eukaryota > Viridiplantae > Streptophyta > Magnoliopsida > Brassicales > Brassicaceae > Aethionema > Aethionema arabicum. The sequence goes on along the minus strand of KE152132.1, from coordinate 146,379 downwards.
CATATCCGAGTTGCTGAATTAACGAAAATACTAAAAACAGCAATTTCTCATGATTGACAACTTTTATTTGAGCTTCATGATCCGGATTGTTGGAATTGCTAACCATGTCCTCTTCCCCGTTCTCACTATGTTTTTGCCGTGGAGTCAACTCAGCATTACTGAATCCTGCAGGAACAGCAAAGTTCGTGGATTTATTTACAGCTTCTCTAGAGGTGATCATTTCAGATAAGGATTTGAAAGTTAAATACCCGATCCTTTCTCCACTAAAGACCCACGGTGAAGCTCCTTTGATACGAAATCACTCAAAGTCCAAAGTAGGCCAATGGCTGTTAAGCTTATATTCAAATCAGCCTTCTGTGCGCTATAAGCTCCAGTAACGTCTATGCACCTGAGAATATGTACATCATCAACAGCCATCCCCATAAAAATGAGGGAAGAGCCGCCATAACTCTGACATCTAAGTATCAACAGATAAAATACAGAACATAGTGGTTAAAACTGACATAGGGTCTTACACATGGAGACAGCCTTCAGGAAGAGTTGGCAGTGCATCACTCATAATAACCCGCAGACTCTACAGGAGAACAAACAAGGTATCAGTGACAACACATCAGTAAAACATTGGCTAATACTGTATGCTGCTACCAAGTTATATCAGATATAGTGCGGTCATCCTTTACTAACCTGGAACCCAAGGGTCGCCACATCCTTCTCTGATGCATCCGCAACAGACCTTAGGAGAATATGCAAAAATTCAGTTCTAGATACGAGGAACAATCCAAGAGAGTAAGTGGTAAACATACCTCAACATTTCGAGAATGCTTGGCCAACTATAGTACAACTTTTCCCCACATCTCTGATGAAAGAATTATTCCAGAACAAATTGTTAGGCATTCGAGGCAAAAGAAGCTTGAACTCTGAATATTTATTGTGATACATACCTCCAGTACATGAAGGAGAATTTTCAACGACCCAACTCGGACATCAGCTGTTTGAGCAGAAAAGTAAAGAACCGTGAGAGAAGAGAGTACAGCACACTCAACTGACTTCAGCTCAGTTGACTTTGATTCTACCTAGGGAGTAGAAAACAAGGAAAGAATAATTGAAGCAAGGGTTGGATGAGGTGGAACTCTTGACTTTAAGCAAGGACAATGAAGAGAAATCTCACATCATCTCTCGATCTGGGAGGATCTGTTCCAAACTGCTCAGAACCTAAGACAGCACATATGGATTGATCCAGGGCACTAAGCGCCATATTCCTCAAGGTCTGATTTGAATGTTCAGCAAGCTGCGATATGCAGTTGAAGTATCAGTAAATCCCAGAACAATGTCAGGATATCCTGCAAATAAATAGAATAATGAACGCCACATCACCTCAAGAAAGTGGCCAACAACTTGGTCCCATAGTGGTTCCACCCCTGTTACAAGAAGAAAGTTATCAGTATGAAGCAAAAAAATACCCCAGAGAGTGGACCAATATACAAGGGGATAGTACAAAAGAAAAGAAAAAACTATAATATAGCTTGGAAAATGAATAAATAACATACTGTGAAGATTATTTACGAGAATAGATATCATTCTGTCGACTGAAAAATTGATGCTCCCAACTTTTTTACTTGAGGCTGATGAAACACTGGCTGTAGTTTCTGACATGGATTGCTGGGACAACATATGGAGTGCAGAAAGAAGTGATTTAACTGCAGACACATGCATCAGCGCCGAGCTCTCGAACAGCTTGAAAGACAAAAAGCAAGGAACCAGGAGTTTCAGAAACAAGCTAACGACAAACAAACTACAAATAACATCAATTTCACAAGGATCTTGTCTAAAGCCAGCTAAGCAGCTCTATCCAATGAAATTTCGACAAGCTATTAACAACAGCCATCCAAAGGCATAGAGTATAGAAGAAAATTGGTTTAGCTTACCTGAGAGTTTAAAGATGATAGAATGCTAAAATCAGTGTACTGCCTAGAAGGTTCCCTGGTAAGCTTTGGGACTGCAGTTGCAACCTCCTGCACGTGAAAGGGAGTGTTACAAACTATATTGCTCTGATGATTTCTAAAGATAATTCACAAATCAGAGAAGTATAAAGCGAGCTGACTACAATAAAGCTTAACAGATATAAACAGCAAAAAAGGCAGAATCCTGTACTAAGTTTTCCAAAGATTACCTGGGTAGTTGCATGAGGAGAATGAATAGCTCGATCTAGGGCTGCCAAAGTTTCAAGAACCTGATTTTTTGAAATTTTTCGTTATAATGATATAGTTTACTTGAACAAACTTAATATAAAACACTCACCAACACCCATGATGGCCCCAATACATTATGCAGCCTATGAGCAATGTTGAAGAGTGTTCTCAATGCCTGAACGACAATGCCAAACACATTTACAAAATCATTTTAAAAGGATTAACTGCAGAGAAGTTTGTTTTCCTCAAGATGTACTTGTACAAAAGAATGAGGTACTGAATCAAATTAAAAACCTGAATAAAGAATCAGAAAAAACAACAAACAAAGTACCTGAACATTCTTAGGTGTCAGGACGATGACATCTTTCTGATCAGCCTGTAATTCAGAACGTTTGGACCCAGGGGACTGTGCAACGCTGCTGAACTCGCAAATATATTCGCAAAATGTTAAGTGGTGAACTATGTTCAAGTAACTTTGACACGTTACTTTTAGAAAATTCTTTGGTACCTTTTCCTTTCGGCATCAATTGGAATAACGATGGTAAATTTACAAAGCGATGCAAGAAAAGAGTTCAAGGGTTCTACAGCATGAAGCACGCCACATGCCTGAGAAACATTTAAGAAGATACCCATCAATTCGTCTGGATAGGTAGACAACATAAGGTTAAATAGGGAATATAAAAGTTTAAATCAGGAACACGTTCATTCTACACATGCCAATCAGCAGCCACATCACATCTGGACACTTTGAACCTGGTTTTATTTACCTGAGTAAATGCTTGATACCCTTTCAGTATCTCTAATACAATTGCCTCGCCATGTGACCTGCAGGAACAATTGATTAAACAAAATCCTTTGTGGTTGCCCCTCTAACATCAATGTATAGTCTAGAACAGGGGGCATCATACCTCGACAAAATAAGCGATAAAGAGTCAAGTATAGTTAGCCACAACGAATCTACCATTGAAATACAGAGATTTGATGTTTTCCCAGTATAATCAGGGGAAGGATGATGCTCATATCTAGGAGATTCAAGCTGCTAGTTTGAAAGAAAGGAAGGTATAAAACAAGAGAAACACAAGCAAAGTGCAGAAAAATAGTTATGTAAGACAAACATGAATATGGCATAGCAGGGGAGAACCCTGCATCAATTACCTCCCCAAGGTCCACTGCTTCATCTGTTAATGTAGCAACAGTAAAAACAACGCCAAGTAAGCCTTCTATCGCCAAAGTTATTGCATGAGCTTCACTTGCAACGAGAACAGCCGTACTGGAAGCATCATTATCGAGAATCCATTCAATTCCTACAACATTAAAAAAATGTTTAGAGAAATCTTTTATTAGACTGAAAAAGAAATCAAAAAACTTGTGAGCTAGTTAGAGGTGATAAATAAACATTATAGTAACATAATAGTTGATTACCTTTAGCTTTGCTACTAAACATCCCCGCAACAGCTGCTAGACTCTCCTCACTGCTCTCCTGAAACTATTTTCGAGAAAATTAACTCAAGACTCAAGTCAGGTTCCCAGTTGTTCTTCCTGTTATGAGATGTCAATTTTCAAGTTAATTAAAGCCAGTTTTCAGTTCTTGAAGTTTTTCCAAAAAATATTTCCTTGTAAACTTATCATAATCAACCGTAAACTTATCAAAATATTGTGGCATGCTGCTGTGTCTAAACACAATAAGGTACACAAGTATGCTAAAAAAATCGAGCAAGTCAAGACAAGACGTTACAGATGACCTACTCTACGAGCCCACCTGTATACTAGAAACAACTCGAGCAAGCGATTTGACCATGCTTTCCACGACATTTGTGTTTTTGGGGTGCCTTGAAAACGATGCGTATACAAACGTTATTAGGCATAGTAAGAACACCTTTAACAGAAGTTCCTTGTAAAAGTAGATAGAAGCCCAACAAAAAATTAGGAACTTAGTCTATTGCACAGTATGTAGAAAGAATCGGAAGGGGAGACTAGTTTCCTTAACTTGCAACATTGAGTGCATCACAAGGATTAAATAAAAGTAGGATATCTCACATATCAAAGTTCTGGAAAAGAATCCGCAGTGTTCTTGCCTCAACACAGAACCCCTGTTTAATTCACATAAACCGGAAACTTTAAAAATGTGAGTTGAGGCAAGAAGAAATTCCAATAACTCCAACCCTGTCGTGTATATACTTAAACATACGCGTGCAAGAGCAAAAAATGGAATGTAATGATTACCCTCAAAATCTCAAGAACAAGAATGCGATGCCACAATGGCAAATCCAAGAATGTAGCTTTCACTAACATACTTAGGAACACCTGCACATACCAAAATGTGAGTTATAAAAACTTGCATGTACCAGAGGCAACAGGAAATTGCGTTTCATATGCTTGTTCCTTTGAGATCACTAGCACATAATGTTACAGGAAACAAGTTAAGTTGTTCAAACTGTACCTCGCATTCTGTAATGAGAGATGAACTATATAGTCTAATGATATGAGCAACTGACCGCAGCACCAACCGGCGAAAATAAGGTTCAACCATTTCTCCCTCGAGCTGAGCAGTAACAAACTCAATGCTATGAGTATATGCATTTGTATGATTTTTAATTCTAAATCTAAATTTTATTCCAGATCATGTGGAAATAAGTAAAGATACAAAAGGTAGTGAGGGAGGCATGATTTTACCTCTGAACTGGTCCGAAGTGATGTCATCAGAAGAGAACATATTTGGTGACGCAAAACCTGGTAAATAGACAAGTAACATTTACATTTAGGTCATCTTTAATGGAAGGATGAGAAAAGACTACCAAAATGAACAAAGTCTAGAATTACCTGTTCGAATGGAATCAGTATCTTAAAAACTGAGACATAGTTTGACAAAACAAACCTGCAAAGTATATTATGAAACCATGCATTTAAAACATGATTTCAGTTCATATCAACATGCACTGCTACATTAGAAGAAAACATGCATTGAGAACTCACTCAATTAGCTCGAGGGAAAATGTCCTAGGAAGAGAAGTAACATGCAACCAAGCTGCCTGTAAAAAAAAGGAATATAAAAATTAACTAGATGGAATCACGTTATTGACAAATCGCTGGCTAAGAGATACAGAAACAGAATCAATATAGTTAAATTAGCACATACAGATCCACCTGCAGCTGAGGCTGTCAGGTCCTCAAGCAACCGCAGGCCAAGTTTTCCGGTTTCACTCAGGGTGTCTCTCATTGTCAATCGACCATAGAGAACATCCTTATCCAAGGGCCTGCTTTCATAATTCTGTTAGTCTATCAAATAACTGTAACAACAAATGCCAGAGGTTCCAGTTTAATAAAGCACAAGTTTTAAATGTAAAGCCTATGTCTTTTAATTTATCAGGGAAAGCACAATAAACCAGCATATAATGATTATGCATCAACATAACCAAAATTAGGAAAACTTAATATGTGGACAGCAGAAGTATATCTGCAAAGTGAAGACGGTACATAATATGAATCAAAGAAGGATGTCAGAGGTTGGGCCAGGATTGACATACTCTGAATTATTGATATTATGACTCAAATCTCCAGTCACTGAGCCAGTCCTTGCTGTTAGACTATGAGAACCAAATTTAGGCATAGGAAGGGACTCAGCCGAAACCACTTGGTCAAAAATCAAAGCAACTGCTTGTCTGAAGGTAGCTGCCGCAGTACTGGGAGACAAAAAAGGCAGGCTATGGGTTTTGCTTTTGACTGAGTGAACAAAGTTTAAAAGGAAAAAAAATACAACTGAAGAGATGAGGTATAGCTTGTATAATAACTTACTTGTGCACACTAGGAAATTTGTTGTTATCAAGAAGCCTAAGACAGATACTTAGTCCCAAGACCATATTATCCTGAAAATAAAGAAAAAGCTAAAATCTCAAGAATAGCAAAGCCATAACGAAGCAGGTGTATGGCGAATTAACAATTTTACATTAGTACAACAGTTTTATTTACTGGTTCTGATCTATGGGTCACTCCCAAAAACCAATTTCCTGACAGTTTGGTTTACATTAGCATTTTCATTGTTATCTGAATAAGACCATCTTTAACGTTTGTTTACGTCAACGACCAGAATCAGGCCTGATTTATAAGTTCAACCTATAATATAACTTACTAGCAGTCTTAACACTAAACATTAGACTTCCATTTTGCTAAAACAAGCTTATAGTAGTCACCTCGGTTTCTGGATGTAGACGAGATTGAAATATTATAAGAATAGTTTGTAGAGTCTTTAGTTGAATAATTTCTTCTGTCATTTCTGCATGCTGTGAGTAATAGAGAGTAGTGTTAGGTAGCGCATGTAAAATTTAAACAAGTGCAAAACTAGCCTTTCCATACCAAAAACAAAAGTAGACATATCACTTGCAAAATGTATATATTCGAATGACTTCAAATTAAAATGCTGGAAATCGTATACCTAGAAAAGCAGAAACAACTGACGAATTGAACCTCAATCCTAAAACAACTTCTATACTTCGTCATTACAAAATAGTCATAATATATTTCTAGTTCATTTTAAAAAGGGTTCAGTATGAATTTTCAACAGAAACTGCGCCACTTACATCTTTCAAGGTATAAAGTATCTCCTTTAGAGATGATGATTCAACTGCTTCATGAGATATAAGTTTCTGCAAGCACGAAAGTCCTATGATACTAAGCTTTGTATTCCTGACTCCACACGCCATTAAAAAGATCCGAATAATGTCATCATTGCTTGATAGGTCACTTGCACTTGATGATGAACGAAGCTGAAAACCAATAAAAAAGTATATACAGTCAACTACTTTGCAGGCAAGCCATTGCGTAAATCAAGTCTCACAGCTAGCACTGTAAAGCACATACAATTCAGTTCTGTAGCTACTTTCTAACCCCGGATTTCAAATATATAAATGGTGTCAAGTGATTCAAAAGTATAATATTATTGCTCGTTCAATTCACACTTCTTAGGTTAGCTAAAGTGAGTTCACTAATTTCCGCATCAAACCATCTTCAAGTACACAATGAACCTCCATTAAGCCTCATTTACCCACTCTATACTTGATCAATTGAGCGCAAATTCAAAATTAAACTCTCTGCGGTAAAGCACAGCACGAACTAACTAAAACAAGCACCAATTTAAAAAGGCGCTATCATATCTCCATATTTACAGTTAACTGATGCTCGACGAGCATATGTCTGTACATTACTCTGGGAAAATCTAACCTTCAGAATTGCGTGCTCTGCTCCATCTTTCACGGCGGGATACCTCCTTCGCGCCTCCGCGGAAAGAGCGCGAAGATCCGCCTCTAAGGCCGCCATCAAAGCCATTCGTTACTCGAAATGGAGATTTTCCGGGGGAGAAAAACTCCGATGCTAGGGTTTTTGCGCCACTTCTGAGATTACAAGCAAGATAAAAGGGTCGGAAAGTTGCACATCGAGATCGGCACGTAGCTCCGATCGAGACGAAATGTGGAGAAAGAAAGAAATGGTAATCGCAGGTAAGATCTTCGAGATGGCAAAAAAAAAGAGTCAGATTCGAGCTGTGTTTCTTAGCACGCGCAAGTCACGTGCTCCAAATTGCTTTCTGGTCGGCACTCGGCAGTACCGTAAAACCGTTAAAAAAAATTATAGACTACACGAGTAAAATACTATAAGTAAAAAAACTAATTAAGTAGAAGTAAAATCTTCAATTTTATGTCATAATGATTTTATAATTATTAGTCTGCCGATCAGATCGCGAAATCAGGGAGAAGTCTTAACCATTATTCTGCTATTGTATCGCCAAATCTCCCAAATTGGCTTAATCAAATTGTAATGACTGAAAAACCCTCATCCTCTTAATATATAAAACCACTCTTTTGCGTAAAAAAAATGATTTTATAATTACTTTTCAAACTACACATGAAAGAAACGGTATAAAAATTTAAAATATATATAGTATTGAAATTATTTTGCAAGATCATATAAGAAAAAATGACTTTTTTCTCATTATTATCCAATGTTAAATTAATATTCTAATTACTAAGAAAATTATTTTAATCATTAATCCATAAAATATAGGTAGATAAAATTTTAAATTTTTCAAATGTGAAAAAATTAGTGTTCACAATGTTAAACATGTTCAATAAAATAGGTCCAAAGTGAGTTTACCATAATTTAGAGATTTGACTACAAAATTTGACGGTTTAACATTAGAGACACTAAGTCATCACATTTAAAAGATGTAAAATTCTATCCTACATTTATAAATTGATAGTTAAATTAAGTTTGACAATAAATAAAAATTTAATTTAACACATTGCATTAACAAATAACTCTTTTAAGTAACTTTCCTATATATTCCTTCAATAATTATGTAACAAAAATAAACCATTCGAGTTACAAAACTCTTAAATACAAACAAATAAAATACCTATACCATTCTCAAATAAATATACTAACACATGAGTCTTGACCACCACCGCCTTATGTAGCGTTCTCCAGGTCCAAAGACTCGTATACTCCACAACACTAAATATCATAATTACCCAACTATCTATAACTTTTAACACTCAATTCTCTCTTAATAACAAATAATTCATCGAATCCTCTCGAAAATACCAACAAAAACTTATGTTTTAATCCTTCTAAACCCAAACCAGATCTCATAGTGATTAAACAGCAAACTGTCATGTGTTTGTTTCCCAAGAGATTCGAGGCCTAAACTTGTTAGCCTCTGTGTACACTTATCTCCTCCTAAACGAGTACAAAACTTTATATTATGTGACACAAAGATTCTCCCTTTGTATGGTTTTAACTTATCTACTAGTCTTTCAAGTCCAGTCCAAACCAATTCATCAGGCATATGGAGAAAAACTGCACTAGCGTATATCAAATCATATGCTACATCTGAACCAAACTTGCTGAATTCCATATCTTGACCTCTGATTATAAGAGGTCGTTTATATAAAAGACCTTGAGAAGGAAGCTCGTACCTTAAGGCAGCCATTAATGAAAGCTCATCTTTTTCAAGGCAGTGGAAGTTTCCAGGATTGAGATAGCGGATGAAGTGTAAACCAACACGGAGTGTACCGCAGCCTATTTCGAGGACTTTAGCGTTGCGTTTTAGCTGAGATGATTCGGCTAAGAACTCGAATACGTCACGCCCACCAGCCCAAGGTTCACCGTAGTTGCTGTGGTGCTCTTCGACAAGTAACTCGCCGGGGCATGGGAGAGCTGTGTGGTTACTTGATTCATCTCCTTCGTAATGTGATATACCCTTGTACCTGAATAGCAAACAGTATAAACTCAGAAAGTGATGCTAATATAATGAACACTAAGATTTGAACAGAATATGCAGAGTGTTCTTCAATGGAATTATTCTCTTTTTTATGGGAGATTAATCTTTGTTAAAGAACTTCATTGAATGAGCTCACAATTGATGGCAAATCTCTCTGCAATTAGCTCGACTTGCTCTTGCTAGAAACTCAGATTGGTTTAACCATGAGCGCTTCGAGCTTTGCAAGCATAATAGATTAGCACAACCACACTAATTCAAGCAAATTCAAACTTAAATCATATGATCCTGCACCTCAATCATAAGCAATGGATCATAGCAAGCGTGTTAAGGCTGGTAGATACAAAACGAGATCAGAACCGTACATATTCTTCAGAACTATGTTATCTACCATAAAGCAACAACTAAAGCTAACGAAACAAGCTTCAAATCGCTCGACCTTATTCCGACTCAGTAAGAGTTTCCACACTCAGGCCATTTTAATTTACCAAACGCATATCTATAAGGATAAAAAGAGGAAGTGTGAAGAAGATTACTGTATCAGATCTTGGAGTTGCTGCTCCCTAGTGCGAGGATTGATTCCCTTTCGAAGAACATTATCCTGCATATGCAAACCATTCGATCTAATCAGATCTATAACCCAATCGATATCCTCTTGCGTCGTCGATATCGTCTCCTCCAACCTCATATCACCACCGCCGACGGAAGCAACAACAGCGTCATTGTGGGAAGATATAGATGAAGGACAGGAGCAGAAAGACAGAAAATACGATAGGAGGAAGAAGATAGCCGCTGACAACGACGCAGATAGAATCAGAACAGGAACAGTTACAACAATTCCTTTCTGCATCGGCGGCGACGTTGATGAAGAAGACGACGAGAGAAGAAGCGCCACTGCTTTACAAATATCTCGAATCTCATTTAGTACGATGGAAAATAAACCGGTCCAAACCGGTTTTATTAACGTCTATAATTGCTGAGTTGTAAAATTTAGAGAAATTATAGAAAATATTAATATTAAGAAATTTATAAATTACTTTAAAATATTTAGAAAATTTCCATTGTTAAACATTACTCAACTAATCTTTATATACATGTAAAATCAAAATACATGATGGTCGAATTTGATATTTCTAAAGAAAATAACAATTTAGTGTTGAAACTAGAATTGACTTGACTAAAAAACTGTAAATTTTACTTTAAGTTTCACAAGTATTAATGTTTATTTTAATTTATTTTGCTCAAATTATAGCTAAATTATTTTTTTCCCCAAAATGAGACATGATTGAATTATCAATTAAGACCAAATTGATCTCTAAATTTCAAAATGATATCAAAGATATGATCAAATGAGGTTGTTCCTCTTTATCTATTGAGACCTAGCCACGCGTGAGATTTAGCTATCTGACGACAATATAATCAGGGCCGGTCCTCAAACCTAAGACAAAATCTGAAATTGAGACCGGTTTTTCATATAAAAAATAATTTTTTTTAAAATATTTTTCTACCTAAATAAATATAGAAATATATAATTTGGGGCAGGTATAATTTGGACGCCGAGGCGAATGTTTCGTCCGGCTTGGCCAGGACCGGCCCTAAATATAATGGCCCTAAATATAATGAACACTAAGACCGGGCCAGAATATGCAGAGTGTGCTGGACTTGCTCTTGCTAAAAACTCACATTGATTTAACCATGAACACTCCGAACTTCACAAGCATAATAGATAAGCACAACCACACTAACTCAAGCAAATTCAAATTTAAATCATATGATCCTGCACCTCAATTTAAGTTTTTAAAATATATACAATTTAAGTTTTTAAAAATTAAAATATGTGAAAACTATTTTAAATAAATAAATTTTAAATGGTTAATATTTTTTGTTATATATTTTAAGTGGTTAATATCATTCATTAGATCTTTATTTACATAAAGTGCGTACAAAATAACTATATAACCCAATAATTATATCAGTATAAAACAAAAATATTATATACATATACAAATCGTTATAGTTATTAGAAACCAATTGTATAGTTAGAAATTAAAAATTATCATTCATTAAATCGCCAACAATATAAACTTCGTTACAAAATCAAATCAGAAACTTCAAAAAATAAAACCACAAAACAAAAATCCTTTCCACACTTCTCCTTGAACCCTAAAGAAGATTAGAATCTGAATTACTCTCATTCTAAGTTCTTAAAACTCCATTAAAACCTCCAACACAAACTCAAACAAATATTAATAAAAACAGACACAAACAAATCAGACAAGCTCTCAAATGTCAAAAAAATTAACTTGAGAGCTTTCCTTTTCAAAACCAGAACACTGCAAAAAAACCACAAATTAACTGTTCCTAAACTAGAAAACCAAATCCAGAACTGCTTCACCTTACTTAGGCTCAAGAACTAGAAATCCATTAAAAATAAATAAAACAAGAAAAAAACAAGACCTGTGTTCTTGATTTTGATCATGTTAAGCTTGACATTTTTCTTCTATGATAACAAAGAGTAGCTCTTACATTTGGATCTGAAGATGTAACCTTCTTGCTCCGTGGCGAAGAATTATCCTTTTTCTGTAAAAAACTATCTTTAATATTCGATTTCGGTGTTTCTGGTGCTGCTCCATTGTTAGTTACAGCTTGAATCTGTTTAGTGTTTGGTCTTCTAAGTAGACTTCTGCTACGTGTGTCCGAAAGGCTAAGAGACTGAGAAGTCGAAAACAGCGTAGAAGTTTTCGCTACTGATCTTAGATTCTGAGGTCTTGCATTGATCTCTTTCTCTGAAGTAGTTTGCCTTTGACGACTTGCAGCAGTTGAAGTCATGAAACGTGGTGCAAACTTGTTAGATTTCATAACCTTATCTGATGATTTTGGAGTTGTTGTATTGGACTCTAATGGCGGAAAAGCTTTTGTTTTGATATCTTCTTGATCTTTATTGTAAGTAATTGAAAAGAGCTTCTTGTTTTCATTTAGAAGACATTCTACTTCTTGTAATCTCTTCTTGATGTTCTTGCAAGTTTCTTGAGTATCTACCATGTCTTTTTCAAGTTCAGATATTTTCTTTTCTCTTAGCTTTTGAAGTTCCTGAGAAAAGTTCATGAAAAGAATGAGATTAGGCCTCGGCATTAAAACCAAACCAAAAGAACCGAGAATTTTGGTTCCAGTTTGGTTCCGGTTCTTAGTATAAATGTATAAAATACCTACTGGATCCTAAAATTGATATCTATGGATATCGGTTCAGTTCTAGGTAGTAACAAATACTCATTGGATACTTGAAATTTTTTTTTTTTTTTCGAAAATATTAATAATATTTCGGATATTTTTTGGTTATTCGGATACTTTTCGGTTATTCAGGTATTTTTCGGTTATTTGGACACTTTTTTCAGTTATTTGGTTACTTTTTCGGTTATTTGGATACTACCCGAACCAGAACCAAAATTAATTCGGATATTTCTCGGATCTCTAATCAACTACCCGAACCGAGTAGGAACCGAACGAAAACCGAACCGAATTCTTCTAAATATCCATTGGATCCTGTACTCATAGAACCGAAGAACCGTTTGGTTACCCGAATGCCCAGGCCTAAATGAGATATCGGTTACATGATGAAAAAAATGCGTAGAGTAGAAGTGCTTTGCTTACAGGTGTTAATCCTCTGTTTGATTCGACGGCTCTTGCACGTTTTGTAAAGCTTAAAGAGCAAATTGTTTCACCAATGTCTTCATCACGTGGACTTATGTGAAGAAGCATCAAAACCTTTGATTTCGTACCTAAAAAAAGAGTTCAAAATCAATCCCCATTAAACTCAAGAAATCAATCAAATCAAAGATAGATATTCCCAGTATATGTTAATCTCAAGGAATCATATGTCTGTACCTAAAGAATCTTTAAGGATTTGAGTTAGCTTGCTGTTTCTGCAACCAAATAAAAACAAAGAAAAAGTTTTTTTACTTCTGCAAATAGCTCATAAAGAATCATGGAATGGCGGCGAAAAATCCCTTAAACTATCCATTTTTTGCAAAATAGACGCTAAACTATTAAGTTGGCGAAAAAATTTCCAAACTTTGCTTTTTTGGCGAACAAAACCCTAAACTATTAAATCGTTGAAAAAACCTCTCAAGTTTGTTTTTCCGGCAAAAAAAAACTCCTCAGTTAAATTAACAGTTAAATTACTGTTAGTATCTCATTAGAAAAAAACATAGTTATTACCTTTTAATTTTACTGTTTAAACACATCGTTTTATTTAATTCGAGACAAACAGTGATTTAACGGTTTAAATTAACCGAGAATTTTTTTTGCCAAAAAAAAAGTCTACAAATTTTTTGGCCCGAAAGACAAAGTCTAGGGGTTTTTCGCCAACTTAATAGTTTAGGGTTTTTTTGGCCGAAAAAACAAAGTTTAGGGGCTTTTTCTCCTAAAAACAAAGTTTAGAGGTTTTTTTCGCCTAAAAAACAAAGTTTAGGGGTTTTTTCGCAGACTTGATAGTTTAGAATCTGTTTTACCAAAAACAGACAGTTTAGGGGTTTTTTTGCAAAGCATCCCAAGAATCATCAAATGCAAGAAAGTACACTCATCTTAGCAGCCAGATAAGAAAAGATTTAAAAGCTGAGATTGAGAGTTAACCTGTAAGGCACATGTCCTTTCTTTCTCCTTAAAGCTGCAATAACATCTCCAAGAGCTGAAAGTGAAAGATTTATAGCTCTTCCTTCATCCATTGTTTGCCCTATAGCTCCTGTTTTCAAAAGTCTCTCACTTCCTCCAAGATCTATCATCCAAACCTTACTAACTTCACTATTTCTTGACCCCACACCATCTCCGCGACGAAAGATTGTGATCCTTGTTAAGCTTGAGAGATAAAACTAAATCCATAAGAAGATGAAAAGAAAAAAAGAAACAAAGTTAAGATTCATCAAGAAACTTACCAATGGGATCTACTTGAAGTTTCGTTTACATTAGTAGAAGATGTTGATCTTACTCTTCTACCTTTATTGTACCACCATTTAGCTGTTGTGAAATCTGGTACTTCAATTTCTGTTAGACCTTCGATTTCGATTGAACCCTTTGAATCTACTTGAATATTCAGGTTACTACAGTGAATTTTGGTAGACACAAGAGTAAGTACTTAGAATAATGTAGGGAAAATGACTAAAAAAAATTGTGTGGTAAATTAATAACTCAATAATTTCAAAAATTAATTTTTAAGGGTTTATTGTAAAAAAAAGCCCGTAAAATATGTGATTGACAAAAAATATCTTCCACAAAAAAAAACTTGACAAAATAAACTCTCGAAGTTTAATTTGGCAAATTGTACCCTCCATTAGTTATCTATAACATTGCCATTAACGGATGACTAACGAAATGTACAATTTGTCAAATTAAATGTTATTTTCCAACTTTTTTATGCAGGATATCTTTTGCCAGTTTTTTGCAGGATTTTTTTTTGCCATAAACTTTTAATTTAATAATCAATTTGTAAAATATACTCAAATAAAACTCTAAATTGAATTAGTGACCACGGTATTAAACAAGGTCGATGGGTTTGAAGACAAAGATTTGACGATAAAATTTGACAGATTTACACTAATTAATCACATTTATAGAATTTGAAGCCTTGTTTAACTATATTTTGCAAATTCAAGATTAAATTAATTTTTTTAATAAATAAGGTATTAATTTAACTTTTGATGAAAATAAGGATTATTTTGAATCATTTTTCCAAGAATGTAATAGTTTTAGAGAAGAAATTTGGGTACAAAAGCTAATTACCATTTAGTTGTTGCTTCATATGACCTTAAAGGCTGTCTTGGAGCCAACAAATCTTTCAAGTTACCCATATAGATTTCCAACATACTCATTGTAAAAGTAACAGAACATGTATTCTCCATTAAAGCTTCATCAAAAAGCTCTTTAATAACTCTAGGAGCAAGTCCTGGTTCCTCATTTGTACCATCCTAAACACACAAAAAAAACACAAAAGATCTTCCTTAGAAAAACAACTCTAGTAATGAAATTAATCAAAAGATCTCAAGAATTTGCAAGAATTACTAACCATTGTGTAAGTCTTGCCGGTTCCGGTTTGACCATAAGCCAAGACACAAACATTGTGACCATCAAGAGCAGATCGAATAATCGGTTTAACTTCGACGAAAACGTCTTCTACAGAGTTCATTTTATTCACTTACTGTAAACAAACAACAGTCTAAGGGACACTAAAAGAAGTGAAATCTCATATCCTAACAGTAAACTAACCTTGAGATGTTGTTTGATGAAAAACCTTATCAAATTCAAATTCTTTTCTAATTCCACCAGATCTAATAATAACATTGTCATGTCCAAAAGTAACAGATTCCAAAACTGGTCTCCTTTCTGTTGATAAAAATGGCCTAACTCTACAAAACACACGTATACTTCCTGCAAATTCAAGCCAAATTATCAAAAATTGAAGCCAAATCATCAAAAATTGAAGCCAAACCATCAAAAATTGAAGCCAAATCATCAAAAATTGAAGCCAAATCATCAAAAATTGAAGCCAAACCATTAAAAATTGAAGCCAAATCATCAAAAATTGAAGCCAAACCATTTAAAATTGAAGCCAAATCATCAAATGTTCAATCCCAGAAAAGAGTTTTAAACATTGAGGTATTACAAATTTACAACCTTTAGTGTCAATAATCTTGTTTAGGATTATTCTCCTTTTTTCATCCAAAGATTTAAGCTTTGATTTCAGTTCCAAAACCTCTCCTGTAGATAGATACCAAATTAGTTAAGTAAAATCATTTTGATCCAATACAAATTCATATCAAGAAATTACCTTCTAGTGTTGCTATTGACTTTTGAAGCTCAATCTTTTCATGTTCAGGAACAACATTTACATCTGTGTAAACTAGAGGAAAAGCTTGTGGAGATTCAATGGATTCAGGAAGTGACATTGAGCTAAAGCAGAGATTAATTTGAGATTTCAGAGATTTTGATCTTGATCTCTCGTTTCTTAGCTAAAGAGAAAACTTTAGATCCAAATTCTGACAGAAGTTTAAAAAAAAATGAAATGGGAGTAAAATCGAGACGACGACAAATCAAATGAATCGTATATTAGAGAATGGTAGTTAGAAACAAAGACAAAAGAACACTTAAACAATCATTATTTTAATTAATTACAAAAAAATAAATAAACTCAGATCAAGAAGACAACTTGAGAATAGTCTCTAAAAAAATTAAGTTTTTTTTTTGTTTGTAAGTAACAAGAAAACCCCTTTGGAAAAAGATACCAATATATAAAAATTGTAAAGAGAAATTAAGAAAATTGAGGACGAAGCAAAGTAACCCAGAAGAATTCCAGGCCAAAAAAGCTTAAAAAATCAAACTTTGAAGAAGAATCTCATTCTCATGAAGCATTTAACCAGAGTAGCAGAACCAGATTCGCATATATAAGCTGTAAATGTGTATATGTTATATATCAAAACAAACAACCCTGCGAGATTTGGGGGTAATAAACGGAGGAAAAGATCAAATTTTTTTAAAAATTAAGTTTTGAATTTGAGGAAAAGTGGGAAAACAGGTGAGATTTGAGAAATGATTGAAGAAATTGTGGTGTCTTGATTTCAGAAATGGGACAATGGAGGATGAAATAAGATTATTAAAAGAAGAAATCGGAGAGAAATGTGGTTAATGGTAGGACCCAAGAACTGTTCCCACATAAAAAGTTTGTTTCTTTTTTATCTGTCTTCTGCGTCGCCGTCTGAAGGTGGGAGACGAAGGGGTTTTCCATTATCCAAACGCCTAAAAAGTCTTTCATTGTCGAAAGAGACACACATCACTCGTGTATTGGCTCAATTATAAAACCTGTATTTTTTGTTTTTCTCTCCAATTGTAAAACTATATATTTATTAATAGTTGTAAGTTTACAGTATCAGAAATGTTCAACAAAAAGAAATAGTATTGTGTTTAAATCTATTTAGACTTTGTTTTGTGACGAAATCTTATAGTTGAGTGTTGATTTTGGTTCGTTAACTTAGTTGAATATGCAATAGATGTAGTGATCTTGAGTTTTTTTATCATTTTGGGTAAAAAGTTAAAATTATTTTTTCCTGTTTTGAACCATCAACTTTTAAAATATTATAATAGGTCCAATAGGAGATCGATTGAAAAATCTTCAACAAAATTGTTTTTTTTTTTAACTTATAAATAGCATATCTAAATTATGTGTTTATTTGAAACCACATACTTACAAAATTATGCATCATAATTTATGAATTTCATTTTTTTTTTTGCAAATTAGAAATTTACGTCATTTTATACTATAAACTCAGTTTAATAGACAAATAGCTACACGTACTATAGCACGGTATATTTGAACTCGGATGCCATGATTAGAGTGAGACTTATCGCTCTTAATTTCACTTTTTTTCCTTTAAACTAACTAATATTTACCTATGGCAATGGCTAAAAAGTAAATATACACACAACCATTCTCAGCTTGTAGCTGGAGCCATGTCCCTAGAAAATAAGTCTCTTGCTCGCATATCTCCCCAACACAAAGCTAGATAAACTTAGACCTCGTACCTAAAATAACACGGTTAGTTCACTGATTGCAGAAGAAGGTGGTCGGAGCCGGCCCTGACCTTACTTGGTCTCAATCCAACTGCAGCCAGGTTTCTTCCTTAGTCTCAGTTCTCTCATTTTCCTTCTAACTTCCCTAGCTGCATCCCATGACTCACCAGAACCATATAGATTCAACAAAACAGTACAAGTTGCTGCATCATTTGGATATTTCTCCACAAGCAATTTACCAATTCTATCTCCCATTGCATAGTCCTGATGCAAGAAACAAGCAGATAAAAGAGTACTAAGAAGCTCTGCATTGTATCTTATCTCTAGATTCTCTTCAAGTATTTCATAAGCCTCAAGCAACCGACCGGTTCGCCCAAGAATGTCAATCAAACACGAGTAATGTTCAATCCCCGGTTTGATTCCATACTTTGTACGCATATGACTGAAAAACTTTAAACCTTCATCGATTAAACCGGCATGACCACAAGCTGATAACAGTGCAAGAAAAGTAACACCATCAGGGTTAACACCAAGCTTCTGCATTTCATTAAAAAGGTTAACTGCTTCTGTGGCTTGACCATGAGATCCATATGCAGAGATCATTACTGTCCAAGATACAACATCTTTCTTTGGTAAACTATAAAAGATTCTAGAAGCTTCTTTTAAATCGCCGCATTTAGAATACATGTCAAGAAGTGCAGCCATTAACAACTCATCTGTTTCAAGCTTGCTTTCTCTGATGGATAAGTGAATTCGTTTCCCTTTCTCTAATGATCCCAGGTGTGAACAAGCAGGTAGAACACTTGTGAAAGTCACGGCGTCTGGCTTAACTCCAAAATCTACCATTTGGTCGTATACAGCAACAGCTTTTAACCACATACCTACACTAACATAACCGGAGATCATAACATTCCACAGCTCAATTTCTGTGTTCTGTGTCTTTGCAAAGACGGTTTCAGCTAGCTTTACTTCACCACACTTGAAGTAAAGATCAATCAGGGAACACATTAGAAAGGTATCTGCATCTACAATAGTTCTAACCATATAACTGTGTATGGATTTTCCATGTTGGAGATTAGATGACCGAGAGCAAGCCTGCAGAATACTGGTCAAGGTAGTCTCACTCGGTCGAATTCCTTCTTTGAACATTCTATTCAAAAGCTTAATACATGAGTGGCTATCTCCTTTAGTGACACAACCTCGGATCATGGAATTCCAAGCAATTAAACTCTTTTTGGGCATCTGCTCAAAAATCTCTCTAGCCATCTCCAAGCAGTTACAGTTTCCATACATGTCAACAAGTGCAGAGCTTACATACTCCTCTGATTCGAATCCTTTGTTCACATATTTTCGGTGAATCTCCTTTCCTTTCTCCAAATACAACATCCTCGAGCACGCTGAAATGGCTACAGTTAAAGACACAGAATTGGGTTTAAATCCAGATCTTTCCATTTTTTCGAATAACTCTATAGCCTTCTCTGCCTCTCCGCTTTGGTAAAAACAAGAAATAACAGTATTCCAAGAAGCCACATCTCTTTCAGGCATTTCATCGAACACCTGTACTGCATTCTCCAACAAATTAAACTTTGCGTACATGCTGACCAAAGAGCTAGCCACCACCACATCACAAAAATGCCCATTCTTCAAAACAAGACTATGGATCATTCTACCATGAAATTCTCTGCGCAGACCGCCACAAGACTTTATCACATTTGGGTAAGTGTAAGAATCAGAGACGCAAAACGGGCAATTCAGCAATCTCCTGAAAATCTCAAGAGCTTCATGAAACATGGAGTCTCTAGCGTAACCAGATACGAGGGAATTCCAGATGTAGACATCCGATTGAATATCGGTAGTTTCGAAAACAAGTCTAGCCGAGGAATGGTCCTTACAAGCGAAGTAGACATTGATAAGATTTTTGCAGAAAACAACGTCGCTCTGCAACCCAGACGTGAGTATCCTCTGGTGAACAAGTTTGGCTTGTTTTAAAGACTTGGCATTGGTGCAAGTTCTTAATAAAGATAACAACTTTGACGATTCCATTTTACGGCCGTTAATCAATTTTTTGTTTTATGTTATGAAAAAACTATGTTTCATGTTACAATTTGTAATACGGCACCGTTTTAGGGTACATTAAGTAATGGGCCTAGTTAAATAAGGCCCAAAAGGTTTAAGTATTTGAAAACGGCAGTGCGTCTAAAACCCTAACTACACAGTTACTAAAATACCCTTTTATATTAAAACGCAGCGTTTTAAGAGACTTCGATTCTTCTTCGTCTATAATAAACTCTTAAACCCTAGCAATTTCGCGGCTACGTCTGTCTTTGTTCTTCTCCCACTCTTTAACTCTGCAGCTCTGCGTGAACCCTCTCAGGTACCGAATCTCTCTCTCTCTCTCTCTCCCTATCTTCGTTATCAGTCCTGCTTGACCTCCAATTCTAGATTTTCGCTGGAATAGTACTGATCATGGCGGGGTTACGAAGACCTTTACAGAGTTTTGGCTTGATATGTATTCTCTCTTTCATTTTTTGCTTTTCCGGTATTTTTATCGAAACTTTGATATCTGAACTACGAGGGTTTCCCTAGAATGATGTTTCTTACAAGCTTTGGCTCTCAAACTATCTACTTTTGATGGTCCCTGTAAAAAACTGACGAGGGTAGTTTATTAAGTGTGGTGGCTAAAGCTTACATGACTCTGTTGTTTAGCTCTGAGTTAAAGTTAACTTTATCTTCATTTCAGGAGCTGATTAGTTGTGAAAATGCTCGTACTATTCGAGACGCCAGCGGGTTTTGCCCTCTTTAAAGTATTAGATGAGGGAAAGCTATCTAATGCCGAGGTTAGAATCTTCATCTGCTGGATATTTTTGTACTGATTTCTTTATTATAACCCTAGTAGGTCTGATGTACGTCAATTTTGAATCACTTGCAGGATTTGGGTAAAGAGTTCTCAACTGCAGAGTCAGCCCGGAAGGTGATTCTTCTGTTTTAGAAGGAACTGTGTTTTGTTTTTTTTAGAACGGTTTCTCATTGCATATTGTTGTTTACAGATGGTTAAGCTAAAAGCTTTTGACAAATTTGACAACACATCTGAAGCTCTTGAAGCAGTGGCTAAATTGCTTGAGGGAGCTCCGAGCAAGGGTCTTAGGAAGTTTTTGAAAGCTAACTGTGAAGGTGAAGCCTTAGCTGTGGCTGATTCAAAGCTCGGAAACATTATCAAAGAGAAACTGGTTTGTATTTTGTTTGTAGTTTTCCTTGTGCTCTGTTTCTTTTGAGAATAATTGTTTATATCTAATATACGTGCCTAACTTTTGTAGAAAATAGATTGTGTACACAACAATGCTGTTATGGAACTTTTACGAGGTGTTAGAAGTCAGCTTACTGAACTTATATCTGGTTTGGGTGATCAAGACTTAGCTCCAATGAGCTTGGGATTGTCTCACAGTCTTGCTAGATATAAGCTAAAGTTCAGTTCTGAGAAGGTACTCTTTCTTAGTCTAACATTTTTTAGATTTTTGAACATAGCAATTAGACTTGTAACCGATATTTCTCTTTCAACATTAGTGTCTCAAATTCTCTTGGAGTCTTTGTAGTTTCTGAGATTCGTTTACCTGTTTCTTACAATTTTATATGTTTAACTTTCTGTTAGGTTGATACTATGATAATTCAAGCTATTGGCCTGCTTGACGATCTTGACAAAGAGCTCAACACTTACGCTATGAGGGTTCGTGAATGGTACGGTTGGCATTTCCCTGAGCTTGCTAAGATTGTGCAAGACAATATCCTATATGCAAAGGCTGTAAAACTTATGGGAAATAGAATAAACGCGGCAAAGCTCGACTTCTCTGAGGTACTATGTTTACCATTCTCTTTGATTTTTGATTTCTTGATTCTACTTGCATAAAGTAAACTGTTGGATGTCTCCATTTTTGCTTTTTGCTCGGATCTATTCGTGCCTCCTTTAACACATTTTCTCTGTGTCGATTAATCTCAGATATTGGCTGATGAAATTGAAGCAGAATTGAAGGAGGCTGCTGTGATATCTATGGGAACTGAGGTTAGCGACATGGACTTGTTGCACATCCGGGAACTCTGCGATCAAGTTCTTTCTCTTGCCGAGTACAGAGCACAACTCTACGATTATTTGAAGAGCAGAATGAACACAGTTGCACCAAATCTTACTGCCCTTGTTGGGGAGCTAGTTGGTGCTCGTTTAATCTCCCATGGAGGTAGTTTATTGAACCTCTCCAAGCAACCTGGTAGCACAGTTCAGATTCTTGGAGCTGAAAAAGCCTTATTTAGAGCACTCAAAACCAAACACGCCACTCCGAAATACGGTCTAATTTACCACGCATCTGTGGTTGGCCAAGCTGCACCAAAACACAAGGGTAAAATCTCTCGGTCACTAGCTGCAAAAGCTGCTCTTGCTATTAGATGTGATGCTCTTGGTGATGGCCAAGATAACACAATGGGATTGGAAAACCGTGCTAAGGTATCTTTTGTCTCTTCCTGTTGTTTTAAACATCCATGTTCTTTCTTCATTAATGGCTACTTAATTTGCTTTCTGGTCTTGTTTATATCTAACAGCTTGAAGCACGATTGAGAAATCTGGAAGGAAGAGATTTAGGACGTCTGTCTGGTTCAGCTAAAGGCAAACCAAAGATTGAAGTTTATGACAAAGATAAAAAGAATGGATCTGGCGGTCTTATCACTCCTGCTAAGGTTAGATTATCCTTCAAATTCAACACTTTCTTATTGAATTCTATTGTAGAAACGTCTGGATTTAGTAAAGAAATAATGGTATTTTGTACTTTTGAAAATCAGATTTTTTAAACCCTACTGCATTTTTTAAAATCAAAATTAAACTTTGAGCAAAAAATTAAACCATAATCTCAAAATTTAACTGAAAAATATAATCCAAATTTGGATTAATGATACTTAAATTTTTAAGTGTAAAAGCCCTGGTTACTAATGTTTAGAGTTTAAAGCTTTCGATTATTAAAGTTCAAGTTTTTAAAGCTTTTGGTTATCAAAGTTCAGGTTTTAAAAGATTATTTTGATAATTTGAGAGTTTTTTCACCATACAGAAATAGTTTAGGGTTCCATAATCTTTTTAGTAAATCTACGTCTTAAACAGAGTTGGACTGCAAGAAATTACTGATCTTTGTAATGTAATGTGTTGGTTTGTTAAATTTGGGTTGAGTTTTGACCATTGATTTTTTTGTTGCAGACTTACAACACTGCTGCAGACTCAGTTCTTGGACAAACTCCAACAACAGCTACGGCTGAGAATGGTACGGAAGAGAAGAAAGAGAAAAAGAAGAAGAAGAAGAAGACGGAAGAGGAAGAAGCAGAGGAACCTGCAACTGAGGAACCATCAAAGAAGAAATCGAAGAAGAAGAAAGCAGAAGAGCCTGTAAACGAAGAAAAGAAGGAGAAGAAGAAGAAGAGAAAACACGAGGAAGAAGAAACCGAAATGCCTGCGAAGAAGAAGGAAAAGAAAGACAAGAAGAAAAAGAAAAGTGAGGCTTGAGGGCTATTTTTGTTTTATGAATTTTGGCGTACCAACGTTTAGTTTGTTTACGATTTTTATCAGGAAAAAAATGATCTTTTTGCAATGTTAGATGTTTAAAACTAATTATCTAAAACCTCTCTAAAAATATCATATAAACTTAAATTTAGTTTAATTAAAAATTGATGGATGTGTAGTATATAAATCGTATTTTTTTAAGCATAGATTGTACATGTTGATATTGTCAGTTAATAAGTTACGTAAATCGTATAAATTAATACAACTCGTATAAATTATTGATTTTAAAATAATGAATGTAGATATATTTGATGAAAAAAAGAATGTAGATATATATATATATGTCGTACGACATACATATGTTATCTTATATATCAATATAGTAGAATATATGAGTTGTATTATTTTTGTGATCATCTGGCAAAAGAAATATATAACATGTTACTTATTGATTATAAAATATTTATATGATTTAAAAAAAAAATCAAACTCTTACAAAATAGTTAAATTATAAGAGCTAGATTATTTTTTAATGACAAACAAACTTATTTTAAAAAATAAAAATAATTTTAACAAACTAATACCAATTATTTGGTGGTGAGTTGTCTTAATTATAAACTAATCAACTAAATTATTTTTCAAATAACAAAAAAGAAGGGTGATTACAGAAATACCTTATGTTAAGAATAACTGAAAAGTATTAAAACAAAACTGAATAGATACCCGATTGTCTAAGTCTAATAGAGGCAAATGAGCTAGTATAGTCAAAGGGAAAGATGGTTTAAACATTAATGAGAATTATATATTAAACGATGAGAATTAAAAATAAAATGAAAATACTTTATGGAAAAGACAGAAATGAAACACAAATTCTTTAGCTTTTGTTCCCTCTTTGGTCAACATTTGCAGTCTTAATAATGGCGCTTCTTTGATTGGATACCTCAACCTAACGCTCTCTCTCCCTCTATTTATACAAATACTAAATATATGTAATTATACCAAATATATCTTTAACACCAAGTAGGTCTGTATAGATTAAAATATTCAATTCTTTTAAGCTTTATATATATATATATATATATATTATGAATGTTTATTTTGTCTAATTGTTTTATCGTAGAATCGTATTTATAATTTCAATGATAGAAAACGTTAAGTAAATGATATTCATAAAACTTCTTAAATTAGTTTTACATTTCTAACAATTTTACAATTATATAACCATATATGGCGAAATATTATAATATTAACTACTAATCAACTATCAAAATATAAAATATCTCTTCCAATCAAAACTGGTCTTGAAAATCCTAAGGTCTAATTGTTTAAAACAAAATCCAAATTGAAAACACGATATTTCATATAAAAAAAATTATATAAGTAAATATATGATCCGGAAACTGGTATAGTTTAAGACCGGACGAATGTTTTATCCGGTTTTGTCCAAAAGCGGCTCTACTTCCACATATCACTTATCACGTTAATTAAATATTTTAAATATCTAAAATATTTATTTCAATGCTTTTAAGAAAATTTAAAATTTTAAAGTTATTTATTTAAAAAATACATAAATATTATATGTTTGTGTTAATGGACAAATATAAAAGAAATTATAATTAACATTACAATCACCATCGGGACTGAATAGCACGAATGGTGGAAACTTTTGGATATGTGTCCAGATGTCTAATGTTTGATTCCTAGAGGGCGGGGAGGAGTGAGTGGAGCCATCCAAAATGTAGTACCCTCAAAGGCTGGTTCTAAGTCGTGGGTAGGATGAAGACCGAAGCCCCGAATCCATCCTAGATAACAAAAAAAAAACATTACAATCTCCCAAAATATTTATAGCTAAAATTTTAAACTTAAACCAAAATTGTTACATGAAATGCTCATGTTAATTCCCCCCCCCCATCTCTTAATTTTGTATTTAATAAATTGGTTTGGTTATAGTTTAGATTGAGTTTAAAATTTTGATTCGACTTACGTCTAAAATCATCATAGCATATATTTATGAAGGGATGAACAAAAAAAATTTCTAAGATTTGGCGTTTTCACCGCTTAAATCTCCACTTTTGAAAAAGTGTAAAAAACCTAACGTTTATATTTTCAACAAATTAAACTCTCCCGTTAAAATGACTAATAGAATTCAAAACACAGTGGTTTTGGTCAAAACACAAAAAAAAAAACTTAAAATTCATCTAATAACCTATAAAAAATCTTAGAATTCACCAAAAAATTTTAAAAACATAAACAAAAAATTCTATTTGATTTTTTTTAAATTAAATTAATTTTAGTTATTCTTATAATGCTTTTATTACAAATTTAAATTTAAAAATATTATAAAAATAACTAAAATTATTTTAAAATGATATTAAAAATCAAATACAACTTTTTTCATGTTTTTAAACAAATTTTAAAATTTTTTGGTGAATTTTAGGATTTTTTATATATTATTAGTTGAATTTTAAGTGTTTTTTTGTGTTTTTATCAAAATATAGTCGTTTTGTCAGTACCAAAACGACTGCATTTTAAAATTCGTTAGTCATTTTAAGGGAAGATTTTAATTTGCTGAAAATATAAACATTAGAGTTTTTTTTACACATTTTAAAAAATGAGAATTTAATCGGTGAAAACACAAAATCGTGTGATTTATTTTGCATTTATCCCATTTAAAACTAACATTATATATAAAAAAGATAATTTATACTACAAAAATATACCATAAATCCACTTGACCAAAACTTTTTTTAATATATACACTTATAAATTGTATTTCTTTCCCCTTAATTAATGGAAAGAATGTGTTTTGGTCCTTATGTGTGTATATATATACATATGTATGTATATAATATATATATTTTTTTTTTGTCGTTATATATTTATTCATCACTTTACCGTAATTGATTTATTGCTTTAAATGTTTATTTTTTTAATTTATTTCTCGAGAAAAAAAAGAGACTTCTGAATCACATTTTTCGCCTCTGAATTTTGAAATCATAAATCATCAATACATTTCCCATTTTCTTGTCTCTTTCTCTCTCCATTGTCGCTTTTCTCTTTCTCCTTTTTCTTTTGAATATTTTTAGTCTGCAAGGGATGTTTCTAACTACTACTTTCAGATCATTAACCTTCCTTTGACTCACACCTCTCTGCCTCCTTAACCTAGGGTTTCAATTTCCGCAATTTCATCATCTGGGTCACCAATTTTCATCAAACAGTAGGTAAATCTCTTCTACCGAATTTCACTATTTTGAGCTTCCCACTTCAATTTCGTTGTTTTCCAGCTGTTTATACGAGTCTTATATGTTGGGTGTGGCAGTTTAAGTGGATTAAAGAGCTTGATTATGTAAACATGTTGAGCAAATGAAGGTTAATTTCACGAAATGGGTTGCGTATTGGGGCGACCCGGATCATCAGGCTCAATTTCTGGGTCTAAAAACGAAGTCAGTACAAGATTTGAGTCTAATCGAAAAGAAGTAAACGATGTCGTCTCCATCACATCCACCATAATCGAACCAGAGAACAACACTACTAGTACTCTTCCCGTTACTGCAATTGAGGTCAAGAACGACGAGAATGGTAAGTCAAAAGGGGAAAGAAAAAGGTCTTATAAAGCTGACCCTAGACGGAGTAATCCACCAAAGAATCTTTTAGGTGAACAAGTAGCTGCAGGCTGGCCATCTTGGTTATCTGAAGTATGTGGAGAAGCTCTTAAGGGATGGCTTCCACGAAAGGCTGACTCATTTGTGAAGATTGAGAAGGTTTTTGATCTAATTTTGTTGCTTTTTGATCTGTTGATTTTACTGTTTTTGACATTGATTTTGTTGTGTGTTTGGTAGATTGGTTCAGGAACGTATAGTAATGTGTACAAAGCAAAAGATTCATTGACTGGAAACATTGTAGCTTTAAAGAAAGTGAGATGTGATGTCAAGGAACGAGAAAGCTTGAATTTCATGGCGAGAGAGATTCTGATATTGAGGAGACTAAATCATCCTAATGTCATTAAATTAGAGGGTTTAGTTACTTCAAGAATGTCAAGTAGTTTATACTTAGTGTTCCGTTATATGCACCATGATCTTGCTGGTCTCGTCGCAAGCCCTGATATCAAGTTCACTGAGCAACAGGTCAGTTCAAAACCAAGTCAAGTCTTTTTGGTTCGTTACTCGAAATCGGCCTTTTGACTTTTGAGCTTTGAGTTTTCAGGTTAAATGTTATATGAAGCAGTTACTGTCAGGGCTTGAGCATTGTCATAACCGGGGTGTGCTTCACCGCGATATTAAAGGATCAAATCTTCTAATAGATGATGGAGGAGTACTTAAAATCGGCGATTTTGGACTAGCTACATTCTTTGATCCAAGTAAAAGGCAACGGATGACGAACCGTGTGGTTACATTATGGTATAGAGCACCAGAGCTTCTTCAAGGTGTTGTTGAGTATGGTGTTGGTATTGATTTATGGAGTGCTGGATGCATTTTATGCGAGTTATTGACTGGTAGACCGATAATGCCGGGCCGAACTGAGGTTAGGAGCTTTTAAGTAACTAAACTCTAGAGGAAGTTAAGTTCATTTTGCTTATGGAATGTGAAATTTTACAGGTAGATCAGCTGCATAGGATCTATAAGTTATGTGGATATCCTCCAGAAGAGTATTGGAGGAAGATTAAACTACCTTCTACTCATAGAAATTCTCAGCTCAAGCCATTACCGCAGTATAAAAGACGCATAAGAGAAGTTTACAAAGATTTCTCTTTCGAGGCGCATTCTCTCGTTGATACTCTCCTTGCACTTGACCCTGTTGATCGTCGAACTGCTGCTGATGCATTGACGAGTGATGTAAGCTTCTTTGATCAAATCTGAACAAAAAAATTGAATTATTAGACGAATTCTTGAACTTCTTTGACTGGTTGATTATTCTCTGATCAAATCTGAACTAAGATGACCAAAGAGTGTGAATCTTTAGACGAATTCTTGAACTTTTTTGACTGATTATTCGCTGTGCAGCTTTTTACAACTGAGCCTCTGCCGTGTCTACCATCAGATCTTCCGAAATATCCTCCAACTAAAGAGATTGATGCGAAAAGGCGAGATGAAGAGTTCAGAAGGTATATCTTCTTGATCTTGTTTAAGTCTTGTTTTTTGATGAATTGTACTTAGTTTTTAATGAAATTGTGATTTTGCAGACAAAGAGAGAACCGTAAGGTAGAAGGAGAGAGTGGAAGAAGAATAAGACCTCGCGAAAGAGCTCATAGAGCAATGGCAGTTCCAGAAGCTAACGCTGAGATTCAATCTAACATTGATGTAAGACAAAAAACATCAAAAACTTTTCTTTCTTTCATCAAAACAAAACATATCTGAATCTTATGGGTTTTGTTTGTTTCACCAGAAAATGCGTTTAATCACTCACGGAAACGCAAAGAGTAAAAGTGAAAAGTTTCCTCCTCCACATGAAGATGGTGCAGTTGGGTTTCCTATGGTATTGTCTCAACGTTTTGAACCATCTGAGATATCTTCGTTTACTTGTTACTCCAATGATCCTCTCCAGTCATGGTCTGGTCCTTTGGCGGCGGTGGAAGTGTCAAATGTTGTGAA
The DNA here is from genome assembly GCA_000411095.1 of Aethionema arabicum. NCBI lineage: Eukaryota > Viridiplantae > Streptophyta > Magnoliopsida > Brassicales > Brassicaceae > Aethionema > Aethionema arabicum. Next base: position 117,255 of record KE152132.1, on the reverse strand, counting down.
GGAACGGAGGAGGAATCAGGTGTGTGGTGGTGTAGGCGGCGGAGATAGGCTGGGAAGGCGGATGGATGCTAAAGTTAAAGGAAAGAGAGCCATTGTTTGATAGAGAAGATACTTGAGAAAAAAAGGGTATTTTTTTTTAATATGATATGGTATTTTTATTTTATTTACAAAGAGTGTTGTATTTATTAATATAAAATTTTTATTTTTATTTATAAATTTTCTCCTTGATTTATATATTTTACAGAAGGTTAACTTTTGTTTTCTTGGATGAAGAAAATAATTTAATATGATTTATAAGTTTTTGACCATGCTTGAAACTAATCTATCTAGTATATTAGTGTCAAAGTGAAAATAACAAAAAAAAAGTTAAAATAGTTTAATTATAATGCACATAAGAAATATATTCTTATAATGAATGCAATTATTAGAGATACCACATTTTTAAAGCATCTTTTTACTCGATTTTGAATGAATTATTATGTCTAAAATATTAGTTGTTCTCTATGATTATTTAAATAATACGTAGAAATATTCTATTGTAATGAATAAATTTAAATTCAAAATACTAATGTTTTATTTTGTTTATTGGTGCAACGACCAATCTTTTAATTTACAGTTTAGTCTACGATAATTGTTTTTTTTATTAGAGATCGGTCATCTAAATAAACAATTATGAAATCTACATATTATTAATTTAGAAATTAATTCTAAACATATAGTCTAGGTATATTAGTGTACTTAATTATTGACTAAATAAAAAAATAAATTATAGCACAAAGAAGACTAAATAATACATTGACTCGAATCACAAAAATAAATATAAAATAATATGTAATAATATTTTTGAAAGTTTAAAAACCCTAACAAGTACACAATTAACTCAAAACATTAGTTTTGTAGCAAATAGGCTAATTTATAAAAGAAAATCCCAAAGCCGAAAGGTTCTTCTCCAAGTCGCTTAATACTTAAAACCCCATTCAAACCCAAGACCATATTCGCTTTCTCTTTTCCTTCTCTCTTTCTCTCTCCACAGTTTGTTGATTTTCAAAGAAGCGGAGGACGACTAGGAAGGAATCTCTTTTGAGCTTTTTGAGAAAGGAGAGCTCCTTTTCGCTGGAAATAATGGATGGAAGCAGCAACAACAATAGCACTGCGAGTAATGTGGCCCGGGCGATTCTCGCAGTCCTCGATTATAATTCCACTCCAGATGCTCGCAAAGCGGCGGTTTCATTCCTCGAATCTGTATGAAATTAAAGTTCAATTTTCTGTTGTTTTCGTTCAGGCTATTCTCCAATTTGTGTTGTGATCGATTTCTATTTTTGTTGAATTGTTGTGAGAGTATCATGTAGTTTTGGGGTACAGATGTCAGTAGCTTTTTTCTTGCTTTTCCGGTTGTAGGATTTGTGTTGCGATTGTGTTTCTCGTGGGTTTATTTAGAAGGAATGCTGAGGTTCTGCTATATTACGGTTTCAATTTAGTAGTGATCATGCTTAAAAGTTATTTTTACTCTGGAACAATTAAGATTAAGCTTTTGCTTTGTTTTTCTGGTTTTAGGGTTTGTGTTATGTTTGTGTATTGATTGCTGTTTTTGTTTAGCTGATGGAGAGTTTTGTTTGGTTTTACCAAATTTTTCTGACTGAGGTTATCATATGTGCATCAATAGTTTGCAAATTCTGTTCAAAATAAATTGACTACATCTCCATCATAGTTTATGGCAGTATGAATGTGTTGATTTTGTTGGATTATTGTCTTGGGGGATTTACAAACTTCTTCGCATTTGTTTTGATTGAGCTATTTGTGTTCTGCAGATTAAATGTGGAGATATCAGGGTTCTAGCAAATATTTCCTTACTTCTTGTGAAAAAGGAGTGCTCTTCAGAAATCCGACTTCATGCCTTTAAAATGCTACAGGTTTGTTCGGAGATGTATTGCTTTGGAATCTTCTTGTCTTTTCCATTAAATGCTATTGCTGAATTAAACTAGGAAATTTTAGTTCTTAAGGGTAAAACTAGATACTGGATAGACTTGAAGTTCATTGGTCACCTTCTGGTTTAGTTTAAAATAGAAACCAATTGTTAGTTTCCTAATAGTCACGAGGTTCAGTTTGAAAATATCATCTGACCAAACGAGATAATATGGACTTCTCTAGCGAAGTATTTGTGTAGTTAGTCAAATTTGGGGGATTTCGTTCCTGAAACACTCATTTTTGTGACCTCTATGACGTAATGCTTAGCCATACGAATATTTTAGTTTTAAGTAAACCTCGACTCTATTTAATGTTTCAGTGCAGCATATTGTGTGCTACACAGTTACGTGATAATTGCAATATAGCATATTAGGCGAGCATAGTAGCCTTATGACGAAGCTATCTTTCTTTGTGCAGCATTTGGTTAGACTACGATGGGAGGAATTAAGCCCCTCAGAACGCAGAGATTTCGCGAAGGTCTCTGTTGATCTAATGTCAGAGATTGCTAGTCCATGTGAGGAATGGTCTCTAAAGAGTCAGTCAGCTGCCCTTGTAGCTGAGGTAGGAGTTCAAACCTGTTTGAGTTGTCACCTACAGTCGTCATGGGTGTTTGCTTTCATTCAATTTGTGTATGTTAATATCTTTTTCTTGTTGCAGATAGTGAGAAGAGAAGGCCCTGATCTTTGGCAGGAGTTGTTTCCTTCATTAGCTTCCTTGTCTGCACAGGGACCGCTACAAGTAGGATGCTTTCTCATTTTTTTAAAAATTGTGGAATTCTTTCAAGGCAGATGTAAAAAGTGTATTTGGATTCTCTTAAACACCAGGGTGAAGTGGTCTCGATGATGCTGAGATGGCTTCCTGAAGATATTACAGTACACAATGAGGACTTGGAAGGTACTAAGAGTGGCATTGTTTTATTTTTTTTACACATTTTCTATCTGTTGTGCAAAGCATGTTCCAGTGTTCTAGTTTGGTTCACGCTATATAGTTAACGAGTTCATGAAAGGCAGATACACTAATTTGTCAAGCTTTGTTAATTCTACATGCTTGCTTTCTAGTGATTGTTCCGTCACACAATTTTCAAGAATAACAGCTCAATCTGGCTGATATTTATATTGTATTAGTGATTTAGTTCAGTAATGATTTTTTGGAGGCATTATTCAGTGTCTAAATTTGTCTTCATCTAAACTGCTTTTCCTCCTCTCTAACTTCTGTTTTGGACTTTCTCAGGTGACAGGCGTCGGCTTCTGTTGCGGGGGCTAACTCAATCTTTGCCTGAGATTTTGCCTTTATTGTATAATGTATGCCACAGTTTTTCCTGTTATATTAGGTGTTTGCTATAGTGGTAATTTTTTATGTGTTATTTAAAATGCAGCTTCTCGAAAGACACTTTGGAGCTGCAATGAGTGAAGCTAGTAAGCAACAGGTTGACTTGGCAAAACAGCATGCGGCCGTGGTTATTGCTTGTTTAAATGCCATCAATGCATATGCCGAGTGGGCTCCTGTTCCAGATCTATCTAGATATGGAATTGTTAATGGGTAAAGTTACTTATGCAGAAAATATTATTTAGATGACTAGATGAGCAACATGCATAGATTTCTTTCTAAATATGCTCCCCAAATTCATAATAGGTGTGGTGTGTTACTTACTTCTCCTGACTTCCGTCTTCATGCTTGTGAGTTTTTCAAGCTTGTGTGTTCAAGGTAGGCAAATGGGCTGTTTGACCTTATATCCTTAAATAATGTCTGGTTGACATCTGAAATTGTTTTTGACGTACTGCAGGAAAAGACCCAGTGATGCTTCTGGCGCTGAATTTGATTCTGCTATTAGCAGTCTGTTTCAGATACTGATAAATGTTTCAAGAGAATTCTTATACAGATCAGCCTCAGCTGCTGGAGTCATAGATGATAATGATTATGAGTTTGCTGAGTGTATCTGTGAAAGTTTGGTTTCTTTAGGCTCAACAAACTTGCAGTGTATAGCTACTGATGGTGGTGCGCTAGCTTTATACCTGCAACAGGTACTGCTATTTCTATGTGAAGTTATCTTCTTGTGTATTTATATGATGAGGCTGAAGTTGTGGGTCGTCTCCTGGAAAACCTGTGAAATAATTCACCAGCTGGCTGAAGACGCATTTTAATGCATAATAGGCTCATCTATAAATAAGATAGATCGATTCTTTCTCGTTTGGTCCTAATCTGTCTAAAGATTTCTGATTTTATTCTATTAGGTGTTCCTTAATTAGCTATGTCTAATTATCGTACACAAGTTCCGTTTCTATGCGGTTTATTAGTTTGCTCTAATTTTTGTCAGTTACTCTGAGTGCTTGAATTGACCGTTTTTCTTTTACCTTAGATGCTTGGTTTCTTCCAACACTTTAAGTTGGGTCTTCACTTTGAAGCACTGCTCTTCTGGCTGGTATGTGATATTCTCTGATAACCACCTCATTCCTACCATCTTTGGAAAATATCAACCCCATTGAAGGTAAAGATGTTTGGGTTAACCTTAGTCCCTATTTATTCTGTTTTGTAGGCATTAATGAGGGATTTACTCTCAAAGTCAAAGGCTGCTATTCATCCAAGTGCAGAGGGATCAGCAGTTGGTGCTGTTCACAGTTCAAGCCAAGTTGACAATGAAAAGAAAAAGATTCTAAGTCTTATTAGTGATGATATCGCTAGTACAATCCTGGATGTATCTTTCCAGCGGATGCTCAAGAAAGAAAAAGTGCCTCCTCAAATTGCTCTTTCTCTTGGGCCCGTAGAATTGTGGAATGATGATTTTGAAGGAAAGGGAGACTTTGGCCAGTACCGATCGAGGCTTGTATGTTCGTGAACCAAATACATTGAATAGTACCTCCTAGACAGCAAATTAACCCGAAACATGTTTCTATTGTGCAGTTAGAATTGGTCAAGCTTATTGCTTCTCATAAGCCTCTCGTTTCTAGTACTAAAATATGTGAAAGGATTACCACTCTCATTAAGGATTTATTGGCTTCTCCAGTGCCTCTTCAGGTTTTGTTACAAAGAATTAAGTTTTCTATGTTTGAGTTCTTTCACAACATGCAACTTAGTTAGCTGTTATATTCAGTTCTATTTCGTGTTCATTGTGCAAACTTGTTTTTTCAGGATGTAGCGGTGATGGACAGCCAGCAATTGGCAGTTGACTGTATTGTGACAACGGTTTTTGATGGATCGAATGAGTTTGCTGGCGGTAGTTCAGAAGTTCATTTTGCATTGCGTGGAATATTTGAGGGTATGTGGTACTATCTAACTTATATCAATCCATGTTTTGTTCTTTGATTATTCAAAACTCATCCATTCTTTCATTAACGGGTTGCTGACGAGCAGGGTTGCTTCAGCAGCTTCTCTCTCTGAAATGGACTGAACCGGAACTTGTTAAAATGCATGGGCACTATCTGGATGCAATGGGTCCCTTCCTCAAGTATTTCCCAGATGCAGTAGGAAGTGTTATCAACAAATTGTTTGAACTTCTTACCTCTCTTCCACACATCGTGAAGGTTTCCTTCTAACTTCAGTCTTGGAATTTCTCCATGCAAATAGATACATATCCATATAATGTTATTATTTCCACAGTGCCTAGGATCAAGGCTTGAATGAGTCTTCATATAGCTTGTTTCTTTGGCAGGATCCCGCAACTAGTACTTCTAGAGTTGCAAGATTGCAGATTTGTACATCTTTTATACGAATAGCTAAAGCTGCTGACAAAAGTGTGCTGCCTCACATGAAGGTAGATCTGACACTCCTTTCCTGTAAAGACTTGGATACATAAAGGCCTCGTATAATTATTCAGATCCTAAGGCTGGATCTGTGATTCAGTATGCTTGTGCACTGTGATATATGATTATGCCCCTATACAGATTAGTTTATTGGAGACTGCGTCGACGAATATCTAAGCTGGTTGTTCATTTGCAGGGTTTCAATAAGAGGTGTCTAGTTTGTTCATCCTATTCAAACTCTATCAGCATAATACCTCTTGTTGTTTGATCCACATTATCATGTCATCTGGCTATATTCCCTCTTTAGCTTAGAACTCTTTCTCTTTGCTAAAAACTGATGAACTAATCTTGTGATCCTTGGCTTTTCTTCGTTAAGTAAAGTATGATGCTACTCCACTTCGATATACCATATGGACATCTCTGCTGCTCATTTTCTCATCAATGTTTTTTCCCAGTTACCTCTTTGAATTGTCTGGTGCATGTGACACGATATTCATGTTCAGTCTTGTTTCTAACTTCATACTTTTCTACAGGCTATTGCTGATACAATGGGATATTTGCAAAGAGAAGGAACTTTGCTCCGTGGGGAGCATAACATTCTGGGTGAAGCATTTCTTGTCATGGCTTCTGCAGCAGGGTAACTTGTGGTTCACAATGAAGTTTCATTTGTTGCATTTATCCAGTATCAAGTTTATTATGTTCTTAGATAAAATCTGATCTTGGTGCAGAGCTCAGCAGCAACAAGAAGTTCTAGCTTGGTTACTTGAACCATTGAGTCAACAGTGGATCCAATCAGAATGGCAGAACAACTATCTTTCAGACCCTATGGGTCTTGTTCGTTTGTGCTCCAATCCACCCTTCATGTGGTCTTTGTTCCACACGGTTACATTCTTTGAGAAGGCACTCAAGAGAAGTGGACACAGAAAAAGCAATTTGAACACGAACTCAGAGATAACCCAAGATTTGCATCCTATGGCTCATCATCTTTCTTGGATGTTGCCACCTCTCTTAAAAGTATGCATATAAACCTTTAAATCTCTATAAATACGTTATTAAATTCATTTGGTGCTGTATTGGATACACTAGACCTACTTTAGATTTCCTCACAAGGTTAACACTAAAAATTCATTTATCTTGTTTTCTACAGCTGCTCCGTGTTCTCCATTCCCTTTGGTCTCCCTCTGTATATCAAACACTACCCCCAGAAATGAAGTCAGCTATGACAATGACTGATGTTGAGCGATACAGTCTCCTTGGAGAAGCAAATCCTAAAGTGTCAAAAGTCTCATCGGTTTATGCAGATGGATCTTTTGATGGTGGTAAAGATGGACAATCTGAGGCAAATGAAACCGATGTGCGAAATTGGTTGAAAGGTATCCGTGATAGTGGGTAAGCATCTAGCCATGTCTTCAAGGCCTTAAACGGGGCATATCATATTTCTTCTCATTTCCTGGCTATCTACACTTCATCAGTTTTTAATATTGTTTACATGTGCAGATACTATGTGCTGGGTCTATCAACAACCATCGGGGATACATTCTTCAAATGCTTAGATGCTAACTATGTTGCAGTGACACTCATGGAGAATTTACAGTCGATGGAGTTTAGGCACATTCGACAGCTTATTCACTCCTTTGTATTTTATCTAATCAAATTTTGTCCAGTGGATATGTGGGAACCATGGCTTGAAGCGCTCCTGCACCCATTATTTATTCATTGTCAGCAAGCTACTAGCTCCTCTTGGGCCAGTCTTCTGCGTGAGGGCAGAGCGCAGGTTCCAGATTCGTTTGGTGTTCAAAGTGGGCCTGACATGAAACTTGAAGTGATGGAGGAAAAGCTGCTAAGAGACTTAACCAGAGAGATCGCCACCCTTCTTTCAACAATGGCTTCTCCCGGATTAAACTCCGGGCTTCCTGTTTTGGAACATTCAGGTCATGTTGGTCGTGTCGATATCTCTACACTCAAGGATTTGCAGGCTTTCAAATCCAACTCTATGGTCGGGTATGTATAGTGTTTTCTCATTTGAAACTTTTTTTTTTCACTTGGTAACTTTTGTGTAAAAAAGAAAGTAACAATGAATCTTTTTGCAGTTTCCTCCTAAATCACAAAAACGTGGCTCTCCCAGCTCTGCAGATATGTTTAGAAGTCTTTACCTGGACAGATGGGGAAGCAACCACCAAAATCTGTTGCTTTTGTGGTGTTGTTATCCTTGTATCGATTCTAACGAATAACACGGAGCTCCGAGAATTTGTGTCAAAAGATTTGTTTTCTGCAGTCATTCGAGGCTTAGCTATGGAATCAAATGCCATTAACAGCGCTGATCTAGTTAATCTATGCCGTGAAATATTTGTTTATCTAGCTGATAGAGACCCAGCTCCACGTCAGGTGAGTTTTACCGTCTTTTTTCTGTTGTTGCAACCAGATTCAAGAATGTTTCCTTACTTTGATTTGATCGTGATTGAAACCAGGTTTTGCTTTCACTTCCGTCTCTCACTTCCAATGACTTGCGTGCTTTCGAAGAAGCGGTATCAAAAACTCCAAGCCCCAAAGAGCAGAAGCAACTTATGAGAAGTTTACTGTTGTTAGGTACAGGGAATAACTTAAGAGCACTTGCTGCTCAAAAAGCCATGAATGTTATCACCAACGTCACTTGTAAGCTCCAGCTTTTCACCATTTAAGACATCTTTTAAACATTTAGTTTTTACTAGACCGTAACTAGATAACTTTTTGTGTCTCCAGTAAGGTCACGTGGACCAGCAAGTTCTTCAGAAGCTAAAGAAGACGAAGGTGAAACAATAGGCTTGGCTAGTGTTCTGTGAGGTGTAACCATTGTAACATGAATTAGGAAAAGTTGAAGGAGATGCGTTCTTACAGTGACCAGAGTTGTACAAAACATGTAAATTAATGGCGAAAGAAGATTAAATCAGGTTTGTTATTCACATAGATGATGATTATATACATGGAGGAATCGTTTTTGCTGAGCTTTTGATCTTCTTCTTCAATCACATATTGTAGTAGAATGGTGATGAAAGAAGAAGCTTTGATGGTAAAAGACGAATATGCCCATTGAAGATTCTATCTTTTTCATCTTCTTTATATGTAACTTGTGTGGCAAGTTTCTCTTTTGAGTTTTGAGACAAAGAGATTCTCTTACGTGAGAAACACTTCACCGATTAAAGTGTTTACTTAGCTTTGAGATGAATGACACTCAGGTCCTACTTACCGACAGTGATAGAGACTTTTTTTTTTATCTCTTTTTTTGTATGGTCCATTTTTGTTTTAGTATTTTTAGGAAGTGTTGGGTTTAATTTTGGTAATAATTATTTATCTTTATTATTATTTATTACCACTAATGGATACTGATTCATATTTTGCAAAGAAAAAAACAATATTCCCTCCATTCTAGAATATGAGGGTCTTATTTTTTTATTTTTTTTTAACATTAATTTGGATCACAAAACTGGTGCCATAATCTTGAAAGGATGGAACTTATACTAATCTACTATGTGATGGGCAATTTAATCCACACACATTAATAAATTTTATAAAATGACATTTTGAACTTCAATCATTTAATATTTTTATCTAGCTCTTTAAATAATTGTAGGGGTAATATTATTAAAAACAATATAAAAAATACATAGAAAATATAAGATATCTAATAATATGAAACAAAAATAAAATCTTAAAACACATTATATTAAACTAAACGTATGGAGAATATATTTAAGATATGAACAAATCAAATTTATAAAATAAGAAAAAAAAACTATTTTTTTACTCTGAAATCATTTAACACTTTCGTTTATCCAAAAAAAAAAAAATCATTTAACACTTTCATTAAAAAATATATGAATCTATGACCGTCTTTGGGAGCTTGGATATACATTTAAAACTATTTTTTTTATATATAAATATATTTGTTGATAGATACTATACATAAATCGTACTAGATAATTATAAACATCATTATCTGGTCTAGACAATAAATACTATTTAAATAATACTAACAAAAACTTAAATAATGCACTTAAAGAACTTAATTTGTTAATGTCAAATTTGAACAATTATAGAATCAAACATAAATGGCAATGTCGAAGTTTTATCGACAGTTCCACAAGTGTAAACACAACACTATGGGCAAATGTTAGGGGTGAACAAGATTTCATTGTTCGGTAAAATAAAAAATCAATTCTAAAAATAAATAATGCAATTAAATTATATCATATAAGTATTAAATCATTCAACAATTATCTATCACAAATAATTTTATAGCATCAAATAATAGTTAAATGTTTTTAAATTAAAATCGCATATTTTTTATCGCTAATATTTATCTTGAATTATTTTTATATTTGAATCAATTTTTTTTATTGTTAAATATATTTGAATTTGAATCAATTATGTGTGATTCCAGCACCATATACTATTTGATTAAATTATATATTACTTTTTTTTAGCATATCTATTAGAAGAGTAGTGGGGCACCACCGGACCCAGAGTACATCGAATGAGAAAATATGATTTATGTTTTTAAGAATATTAACAAAATTTGAGTCCAGAGAGATTCAATAAAACAAAAAATTTCAAATATTAAAAAAATAAATAAGCACAAAAAAATACAAATTTTTTTTATTAAGTTAAAATTTCAAACGGCCCCTGAATTATTTGAAAAGCCAAAACAACCAATGCAATATAAATAAAATTTATTTGTGAGAAAAAAAAAAATTATATAAAATTACATGAATTCTATCTTCTAGTGTATGATAATATAAATATCTCGCTAATATAATAATATTATCTTCTTTATTTTCGTAGGCAATAACTTACTTAGCACTATATGGCACGTTTAAATACATGACAACTATATTCAGTACCGGTCCAACGTTTTCGAAGACCCTAAGCGGCTTGAGAAAATGAGCCCTTTTCATATATTATGATTTAATTTTGTGCGTAGTGTAAATTTTTTTTTTTTTATATCTTGTATGTGTGTTATACTGAATGTCTTAAACGATAAATTTAATAAAACTATACTGAATAAAAAAAATTCATGTATATAGTAAATTCTAACTAAAAATGTTCCTTGTCTAAACGAATTTAGAAAATATACTGTTTTTATATACTATAATTTTATTTCGCGCATAGCGCGAAATTTTTTTATTATCTTTTATGTTTCATATTTAAGACCCTAAGCGATATTTTAATCAAATCATATTGAATAACAAAAAAAGACTTCTGTATATAGAAATTTCTAACGAAAAAAGACCTCTTCAAATCGAAAGCCCTAAGCGACCGCTTCCCTGGCTTGTCCTCTGGGCCAGCCTTGACTATATTACATGTCTATATATATGTTGAAATATAGATATTTCAATATAACAAAATTCAGATAATTTTATTTTTAGAATGTTTTTTGTTAGCTTTTTTTAATAATTTATACGACGTGGATCGACTTGGTCTGGTTATATTAATTTATGTTAATTGTCGATTAATAATATGAATCAATAATTGATGTTAGAGAAAATTGATGACCAAATATCGTGATCTGATCCCATTTAAAATTTAATTTAATTTAATTTAATTTAATTTACAAATGTTTATTTTATTTTATATATACACACAATATTTCCTTTTTATTAATGTTCACTTTTGTACTGATGTTGTATAATATATATATACTTTTGTAAAATGGCTTGAACTAAATATCTTAATTAAATACTTTACCGAAAAGAAATATCTTAAAATACTTTTCTATTTTTTGTAGTCACTGGACTAACTATATTTTAACGATAAAATTAATCTCTAAAATATGTAAACTTTTCTTAGTGTGAAAATTCTAATTTTTGTTTTTTTATTGTTTTTCTAAATATGAAAGATTGGTTATTATTAAGGCTCGATGTTTGGATTATTTGGATAGTTCACTCGGGGTTTTGGATTTCAGATTTTTCGGATTAAAAAAATTGAACTATTCAGGTTTTAAATTTACTTCAATTCGGTTCGGTTTAGATTTTTTGGGTTTCGGATCTTTCGGATTTTAAAAACATCGCACCATTTGGATCCTAAAGTTTGGATGGGTTCGGATCAGTTCGGATCACGGATCAGAATTATAATCACACAAAAACAAATAAAAATTATGCATATGATCTTCAAAAATATTATTTTTTATATATTTTTTTTAATCCACGCATTATTGTTTTAAATATAATTAATAATAATTTTCTTTTTTATTTTAAATTTAATCGGACTTTTGGATTATTCAGGTTACCAAAACTCAAACTAAAAAAAAACTAGAAAACCGTTCGGATTTTATAAACTTTCGGATCAAATTATGTTAATTCGGATCCGATAAAATATCCCGCCCTAGTTATTATATTTGAGAATCTCTTTTAGATTTTAGCATTAGTAGCAACTAAGAAATTAATCTTTTAGTTATATACATGAAATATATTTCAATTTTTTTTATTAAGTATTTACTGAAAATTGTTAAATATAAAATCAATAAAAGTATTAATGTGTTTCAAATGTTTGCCAAAAAAAATACAATATTATTCCTTGGAAAAAATAAAGTTGGTAATAAAGAAAGCCACTTTTATAAATTTTGAAATATCATGCATGCGTCTTGCTTCATTCTTATCCGAATTTATAGAAAAAGGTGGTTGATATTTTTGTAGTAAATAACTGTGAACAAAATATTAACATTGTAAACAAAAATTCAACAATTCTAATCAATCTTTTTAAATTATATAGGGATCATGGATTTATGGTGAAATAACCCCCGATCTATCGTGTTTTGGTGAGAAAATTCTAACTTTTTAACTTAGTTTTTTAAACTTCAATCTTTCTTAATTTAGTTTTTAATCCATTCTGTTAGTAAACTGTTAATTTTCACGAAATATTTCATATTAAAAATTTGATATTCAAAACCATTGGTTTAGTAGCGAAGAAGAAAGAGAAGAAAAAACTAGATTTATGAGAGTGTTTGATTTTCGTGAAAAAAAAAGAAAGTGAGTGGTTTTTAGGTAAAATCGCGTTTTAGGATTACAAAAGTGTTTTTTTTCATCCATTTAGTTAAACGCAACGTTTTGATAAATTATATTTTTCGTGATAATTAACATTTGGTCGACAAAAGGGTTAAAACACTAAACGAAAAAAAATTGGGGTTTGAAAAACTAAATTAAAAAAAATTGATGGTTTTCACATAAAAACGGAATAGATTGAAAGTCATTTCACCACTATCTCTATTATATAATAGATATTTTGTTTCAGATCTTCTTAGCTCTCTCTTTTTTGTTTTAATCGAATTTTTTACTTTTCTATATGATATTTTTATAGTAAATAACTGTGAACAAATAATTAAAACTTATTGTATTATTATATATATTTTGTTTTAGATTTTCTTACCTCTTCCGTTGTTCACCACAATATTTTTTTAATATTTATGCTACATTTTATAGTTTAAAATAATTAACCTTTTTAGTGTTGGAGTGGGCACCCAACTCTCGTGTGTATATATCTAACTTTTACGATAAAACTAAGTAATTAATTATTTTAATTAATTTCTTCACGGTTTCTTTCTTTAATTGAGTTCTTTGTTACCAATATTTTCTCATAATATAAACTGCATTACATGTAATATATATATATATATATATATGCACTAAATTTCAGAGAGAAGAAAATATAGGAAAGGGAAAATTCTAAATACTACAAACGTGTGTCTTAAAACAATTAAAAATTTGTGAGAAAAAAAATTAAAAATTTTAAAACTTGTATATATAAAAAAAATATTAAAAACTTGTGTTTTCATGAAGACGATTAAAAAAACTTTAAATTAGAAAAATAAAAAATCATTTGATATTCAACTGTGTCTCAGTCTGCTGATCAGTGAAAACATTATAAATATACGATATTAATCTACAGGTCGGTGTTATGTATAGTACTTATTATTCTCTACGATGAGTTCCACAGTAACATCAAACTGACCTTGATTAAATCGACGGTTGTGAATTTGCCAGGTGTCTTCTGTACTTCTGAGAATCAACTATATCTTCTCTCTCTCTTTCTCCGCTGCGTTTAGAAGCGTCTCTCTCTCTCCTCCTCACACTCCACGCAGGACCGTACACGTTTCTCTCTATTTCCAGCAAAATCGAATTCGAATAATTTATCAGTCGCGCAATTTTCTCTCGAATTCCTCTGGATTTTGGATTTCTTCGTTTTCGTCTTTTTGATTGGATTCGTCTCTTTCTCTTCTTACTTTAAATCGCGTCTCGGTTCGTGTGTTTTAACATTACACGCTTAAAGTGGAATCTCAGGGCTTAGCTTCTTTGCTTTCGGATTTTGAATTTTCATTTCCCTTTTGCTTTTGATCTCTCGACAGATTCCCGTGGTTTCGGAGTTTATTTTCGCTTCTGAAACTAGGGGAAGCTGTAAGTGGAAGTGATTAGATCACCTGAAAGCACTTGAGGTAAGCAATTCAGATCCACCTTTATTTTAGGTTCGATTGAAGTTGTGTTTGGTTGCTAGGAACAGAGATGAAAACAATCTAGGTTATTGAGTTCAGCGTAATCTTTGTCACGCTTGGGTGGGGTCTTACCAATAATGGAAGTCGTGAGAATTTGTTGTACGTTGTATCAAGTATTGATTAGAGATTGTGCTTTTTCTTTGCATTAAAGAGACCTAGATTTGGATTCACTTTTTGAGTTCTTTGTGTTTTTTAATATTGTTTTATGTATTTTAGCTGGTCAAAGCTGATTCATATCTACTACTAACTTTTACAAGCAGAAATAAATGCTTTTTTTGGCTTAGTCGGAGCTTCATTTTTCTCTCTAAAGATGTTTGTCTTGTTGTTGCTACTTTTCTATTATAGATGTATAAATAAATTTGTTTGTTTTGCTGATGCTGAGGTTTTGGTGGGTGTTTTATTACAGGAATTGTGTTTATGGTCACCTCGGATTGATTTGCATATTCAAGTCTATGTTTGTACCTGTTGGTTGTCTCGATAGTTTGTGTACTTGAACAGTGAAAATAAGCTATTAGGACGAACGGAAGGTGGTGGATTTAGAGAGCGACAATGCTGGCATCACATTTTGGATCGTTAGTGTCTAAAATGTCTTCACTTTCCACCTCTGATCACGCCTCTGTGGTTTCTTTGAATCTCTTTGTTGCACTTCTTTGTGCTTGTATTGTGATTGGGCATCTTTTGGAGGAGAACCGATGGATGAACGAATCCATCACCGCCTTAATGATTGTAAGTTCACTGATTTTCCCATTATCCCGGATAGAAGGGAATTAAGGACATGAATGGCTGAATAAGTCACTTAGTTATTATTCAAGATTCTGAGTAATTACACAGTTTCATCTTGAATGAATTTTGAGCGATTTGGTTGCAGGGGCTTGCTACTGGTGTTGTAATTTTGTTAATCAGTAATGGGAGAAGCTCACATCTCCTTGTCTTCAGTGAAGATCTTTTCTTCATATATCTTTTGCCACCCATAATATTCAACGCAGGGTCAGTTTTTACATCCATTTGAATACTTTTCCTTCTTGTTGGATATAGTAGTTTCATTTTTGTAGCTCACCGTTTGATAGATCTTTTGTTGTAGTACTTACTTTGGTAGGGTTGAGTAAGACTGTACTTTAAAGGCTATGAACGATATGTTATAGCACGAGACTTAACTGAAAAAGTTATATAAAAAAGATGAAGAAAACTTTTACACGGAAATATTTATAGAAAAACATGCGATATGTGATTCTGGAGATAAAGTAAGCGCAAAGCTTTACAGGTGTTTAATTAGGAAGCTTAGGTTCTTCTTCTTTATTTTATGTTACATATATATCAACTTTTGTAGTTCTTGTGATTGTCAGAAAGGTAGAGGGCTTGATGTGTGTTGTCAATCAGTTAGATTTATCCACGTGCTAATTATTAGGTGGTCCTGCTTTGTCCTTGTCATGAATATACTCTGCTCTGCTTCATCTCTCCTTAGTTGCTTTCCAGTTCTTTCTCAGATTGATAATTTTAGGAATTGTTGTTGTCTATTTCAGGTTTCAAGTAAAAAAGAAGCAATTTTTCCGCAATTTCGTGACTATTATGCTCTTTGGTGCTATCGGGACTGTTATTTCGTGCACTGTTATATCTCTAGGTACTTTACTCCCTGTTCCTTTTGCTGAAACAGTATTGAAAGTGGCTTTTAGATTAAGGCCTTACAATGATTAGTTTGTAGGTTTCCAGATAGTTTTGTACCTTTCAATTTTCTACTGACAATCTTGTGGTGCTTGAAATAGGTGTAATGCAGTTCTTTAAAAAATTAGACATCGGGACCTTTGACTTGGGTGATTATCTTGGTAATGCCTTAATCAATGGCTTTTGGTTTCTGTTACTTTGTGTTGTTGGTTTTTGCTTCACAAGATTTGATTTTTTTTTTCCATGTTTAATTTTCAGCAATCGGCGCCATATTTGCTGCAACAGATTCTGTGTGCACACTGCAGGTAATGCGTTATTCTCAAATTACTAAAGTACTTACAAACCCAGAAACAAAGTGAACCAAATGTTGTTGTTCCTCTTGTGATATAGATTCTCAATCAAGATGAGACACCTTTGCTTTACAGTCTTGTATTTGGAGAAGGTGTTGTGAATGATGCCACATCAGTTGTACTCTTCAACGCAATTCAGAGCTTTGATCTCACTCACCTTAATCATGAAGCTGCGTTTCATCTTCTGGCAAACTTCTCTTACTTGTTTATCCTCAGCACTTTGCTTGGCGTTGCAGTAAGTCCTTGTTTTATTCTATGGCATTCTCTTCTTTATGGTTGTAATATGCTTGCTCTTCTCTTCACACCATCCACACTTTTCGTTGTTTTCCTTGCAGACAGGTCTGATAAGTGCGTATGTAATCAAAAAGTTATATTTTGGAAGGTATATGTTTGGTTTCTTATGCCACTCGATTTCTACGAGTTTTTCCTGTTTGGGCAAAATATAGATATCTCTACTTGTCGTGTTTCAGGCACTCAACTGACCGAGAGGTTGCCCTCATGATGCTTATGGCATATCTTTCTTATATGCTTGCTGAGGTTAGATTCTATGAATTCGTATACAACTTTCTCACATGCATTTTTTGCGTCAATATAAACGTACATCTAAACCAAAACATACTGATCAACGTTATGTATTTTGGGTTGTAGCTATTCGACTTGAGCGGTATTCTTACTGTATTTTTCTGTGGGATTGTGATGTCACATTACACATGGCACAACGTAACAGAGAGCTCAAGAATAACTACCAAGTATGCAAACTTGTTTTTTTCCATCTTTTGCTCATAAAATCTCAGTTCAAATCACTTTTATACCTTTGGATGCTTATCTTATACATGTTCAAATGACACAGGCATGCCTTTGCCACTTTATCATTTCTGGCTGAGACATTTATTTTCGTATACGTTGGAATGGATGCTTTGGACATTGAGAAGTGGAGATCTGTAAGTGACAGCCCCGGGACATCGGTCGCAGTGAGCTCAATTCTAATGGGTCTAGTCATGGTTGGAAGAGCAGCTTTTGTCTTCCCTTTATCCTTTTTATCAAACCTAGCCAAGAAGAACCAAAGCGAGAAAATCGACTTCAAACAGCAAGTATGAATCCTTATCCCTGTTCTAATGCTTCCAACTGTTTTGGATTTCACTGTTTATTATTGTGTTTGCACATTCTCTAGGTTGTTATCTGGTGGGCTGGTCTCATGAGAGGTGCTGTATCTATGGCTCTTGCGTACAATAAGGTATAACGAGAGTGCCTGAATTCATTTATTCACTCACTGCCTCTGAAGCTTTAAATCAAGGGATTGTGGTATTTTAGATTCTTAACTATTTTCTTTTGGTGAAAAAAACCCTCAACTATCAAAATGAGTTTTTAAACCTGGAACTTTCATAACTGGGTTTTCTAAACTCTACTGGATTTTTAAAATCAAATTAAACCTTGAACCTAAAATTAAACCATAATCTCAAAAATATAATCCAAATTTAGATTAGTTATACTAGAAGTTCAAGTTTAAATTTGAAATTTCGGTTTTTCCGGTTATTAAGGTTTAACGTTTATAAAACCTGATTATCAAAATTCAGTGTTTAAAAAACTTTGTTTATTAGTTGAGAGATTTTTTCACCTAAATAGTTCAGGGTTTAAAATACCATAATCCCTTAAATCAACTCATTTTCATACAAATCATTTACATACTTCTTTCTCCGCGTTCTCTGATGCAGTTTACAAGGTCCGGGCACACAGATTTACGAGGAAATGCAATCATGATCACAAGTACTATAACTGTTTGTCTTTTTAGCACTGTGGTAAAGATATATCTCTTTCTCTACTTAATCACTTACATACATATACATTATTTGGTTGCTTTCCTACGCCATTTACAAGGTTGGTTTAGTAAATTTTCAAAACCGGGTTTTTTCAGGTCTTTGGTATGCTAACCAAACCGCTCATAAGATACCTATTACCGCAACAGAAAGCCACCACAAGCATGTTATCCGACGACAACACGCCTAAATCTCTCCGTATCCCTTTCCTAGAGAATGATCAGCAAGACTCATTCGTAGAGTTCTCGGGGAACCACCACGATGTACCCCGTCCGGATAGCATTCGCGGCTTCTTGACCCGACCCACCCGCACCGTTCATCATTACTGGAGACAATTTGATGACTCTTTCATGCGTCCTGTCTTTGGAGGTCGTGGCTTTGTACCTTTTGTTCCAGGTTCTCCTACTGAAAGAGATCCTCCTGATCTAAGTAAAGTTTGAGGTATTGAGAAGTTATATAACCTCAAAAGGAAGATGGTTTTTTTTTTGTAGAATATATAACTGAAATATCTTCCCCACTAAACGATTCTTTGTGGGTTGTTATTGAAATTATACGTTTGTGTAATTATCATTTGTAATATGGTTTGATTTGATTGTTGTATATTTGTTTTGTTGTAGCTAAACCAAACTCAGTTTGTTGTTTATGTTTTTTGGTTATTGGTTTGAACTTGACTGGTCTGTATCTGTTTATGAGCTGATTGGTATAGTTTGATTCAATTTTGGATAATTTGAACACAAAAGAATCTTTTTTTGTTACTTGTCCCTAAACCCTTTTTGATTACGTTTTTATTTATAGTTTAAAGATTTATTTACTTCGTATGTTAGAAAAAGATTTAAAAATTGGAAGGAGTGAAATTTTTATTAGATTAATTCTAATAACAATTGAAAAGAAGGTTTATGTTATGATTTTTAGTAGATATTAGGATTCTTACCGTTATGCGAGGTTTTTTTTTGTATTTTTTAATTGTTTACGATAATATAGATTTATAGTTTTATTAAATATGATGTTATTATCTTTTTTTGTCCTCGATGATGTTATTATCTATGATATATATTATGAGTTTACAAAAAAAAAATGGTTAATCTAGTAGGATTTAGGTTTTTTTTTGAAAAAATTAATTTACATAAAACATTCTGTAAGTACCGATAACATCGTGCAAATATTAAGGATGCATAATAAATATATTGATTATAGGACGAAAAATAACAATAAAAAATCTTAACTAAATAGGGCTTAACAACCCTATTTAAAAAAGAGAAAAACTTAAAGACAAAAAAATTGTTCTTTTAACTCATTATAATTGTTGATATTGATCAAATGCTTTTAAAGCCCATATTAAATAAAAGATCTGATGAAGTTCGAAACACAGATTCTCAGGACGAACAACTGAGAATCTGATTGAGAAAGAAGAATGAATCGGGATTGATTCAAGAAGAAAGAAAACAGAGTTTGATATTGAATCAACGAATTAAGCTTGAATTGAGTTTAAGATTGTTCATATTGAAGAATCTAAGAAAAGTACAGAGAAAGAAAAGAAGAGAAAAAGTTAAAAAAGAAGAGATTGCTCCNTTAACCGATCTGTTACCAAGAGAAGGCTGGAATGATCTCCTCCAGTTAATGAAAAATGATTTTCGTATGAGTCATGAATGTAGTTTGAGAAGATCCAGGTATAGTAACATCTGTAGGCGTAGGCGTAGTCATTTTGAAGTTTCAAGAATCGAATAGAATCGAAGATGAAAGAATTTGAGGTTTGAACGAAAAATGCTCTGATACCATAAAAGATCTGATGAAGTTCGAAACACAGATTCTCAGGACGAACAACTGAGAATCTGATTGAGAAAGAAGAATGAATCGGAATTGATTCAAGAAGAAAGAAAACAGAGTTTGATATTGAATCAACGAATTAAGCTTGAATTGAGTTTAAGATTGTTCATATTGAAGAATCTAAGAAAAGTACAGAGAAAGAAAAGAAGAGAAAAAGTTAAAAAAGAAGAGATTGCTCCGTCGGATCATATATCGCGTTGAAGAAGATAGAATCCGTTGGAGAAGTTGTTAGACCGTTAGGGGCAATTCGGTAATTTTGAGTAGTGTGTAGATTTGAGGAGTGGGCTTCTTCGGTTGGGCTTGAATGTTTTAAAGCCCATACTTTAATACCCCTCCCTCAAGTCTTTACCGGTAAAGACTTGACAATGGAAAACGTGAAAACAGAGCATTGAACAGAGCAGGAAGCAGTGGCTTCGTGAAGACATCCGCGAGCTGATTCTTCGTAGTGACGTGAAGTAATCTGAGGAAGCCAGAGCGGAGTTTATCACGAACCAGATGACAATCAAGCTCGATGTGTTTCGTCCGTTCGTGGAAGACGGAGTTGTTTGAGATGTGAATTGCAGCAAGACTATCACAGAAGATGGTGGCAGGTGTTAAAGGTGGAGCTTGAAGATCAGTGAGCAGTTGGTGTAGCCAAAGAAGTTCGCAGGTTGTGTCTGCTAAGGCACGATACTCTGCCTCTGCACTACTTCTTGAGATAGTACTCTGTTTCTTAGATTTCCAAGACAAAAGAGATTTGTCGAGGAAGACACAATAACCTGTGATAGAACGTCTTGAGTCCGGACAGGTAGCCCAGTCAGAATCTGAGAAAGCTTGGAGCTTGATGGTAGAATCAGCAGAGTAAAAGATCCCTTGTCCTGGATTATTCTTGAGATAGCGAAGGACTCGGAGAGCAGCTTGGTGATGAACATCACAAGGTTTGTCCATGAATTGACTGAGCTGATGAACAGAGAACGTAATGTCTGGTCTTGTGATGGTGAGATATAGCAATCTGCCAACAAGAGCTCTGTAACTTGTGGGATTTGTGAGTGGAACACCAGAATGTTTGCTGAGACGAAGTGAAGCATCCATTGGAGTGGAAACTGGTTTCCCTCCAAGTAATCCAGCATCTTCTAAGAGCTCCAGACAATATTTTCGTTGAGAGACTGAGATACCAAGTGATGAACGTGCTATCTCAAGTCCAAGAAAGTATCGAAGTTGACCAAGGTCCTTGAGCTTGAATGAAGCTGCAAGAAGAGTTTTAAGAGCAGTCATAGCATCTAGATTGTTGCTAGCAATAATAATGTCGTCTACATAGACAAGTAAAATGACTATGGATGAGTTAGAAGACTTAACAAAGAGGGTGTGATCTGCTTCTGATTGTTTAAAACCAGCAGCAAGAAGAACTGATGTGAATTTGATGTTCCATTGGCGTGATGCTTGACGAAGTCCATAGATTGATTTGTGTAAACGACAAACTGGTTGAGGAGGCATTACCACACCAGGGGCTGGAGTAAAACCTGGAGGAAGAGCCATGTACAATTCCTCTTCAAGATCTCCATGAAGAAAAGCATTACTGATGTCTAACTGATGCATAAGCCATCCTTTTGTTGCTGAAAGTGCTAAGAGAAGCTTGACTGTAGTGAGCTTGGCTACTGTTGAGAAGGTATCAATGAAGTCTATCCCTTCCTTTTGAGTGAATCCTTTCGCCACTAACCTGGCTTTATGTCTGTCAACACTCCCATCTGCTTTATGCTTGAGTTTGTATACCCATTTGCAGCCAATTGTGTTTTTAGATGGAGGTAGGGAGACTATACTCCAGGTGTTATTTGATTCCAGAGCCTGCAATTCTTCATTCATAGCTTCCAGCCACTTAGAGTCCTTGCTAGCCTGTGAAAATGATGAAGGCTCAGTACTTTGAGAAAGCATTAAGACATAGTTTCTGAAATGTGGATTCAGTTTAGCATAGTTAAGAGAGTGTGAGAGAGGATGATCAGTGACAGAAGACGTCAAAGCTGAACTGTGAAGTAGATTGCAGTGATAGTCTGCTAGGTAAGAAGGAGTTTTCTTAAGACGTTGAGGCCTAGAGCTGGTGGTATCTGTTGTCTGGATTGGTGCAGGATCATTGTCATCTGCTGTTGGTAATGCAGGGATAGCAGGAGTTTCATTTTCCTCAGATTCAGGTGGTATTGGTGCAGCGGAAGAAATGATTGAATCAGGCAAAGATAGGGGCAGAATCTGCAGAGAAAAGAAACTATCAGCACTATCAGTGGAAAATGAATCAGTTAAAGTAAATGGGAAAACAGATTCATGGAAAACAACATTTCTTGAGATAAATACACGATTGGTATCTATTTCAAGTAATTTGTAACCCTTATATCCAGGTGGATAGCCAATAAAGGCACAAGCACTAGATCTAGGACTGAATTTGTTTCTGAATTTAGGCAGAGTTGAAGAGAAGCAGAGGCAACCAAAAGCCTTAAGATGTGAATAAGCTGGTTTCAGGTTAGTCAAGACTTCAAAGGGACTTTTGTTAGAAAGAGCTGCAGAAGGAGTCTTATTGATCAGATAGGCAGCTGTTCTAATGCAATCTGTCCAGTAAGCTAGAGGCACTTTAGATTGAAAAAGCAGAGATCTTGCAACATTTAACAGATGTTGATGTTTGCGTTCCACAACTGAATTTTGCTGTGGAGTATCGACACAGGAATATTGGTGTGTGATGCCATGAGTAAGAAGCAACGTAGAGAAGCTGAGTTCAGGCGCATTATCAGATCTAATGCACTTGATTTTACTGTCATGTTGAGTCTCAACCAGTTTGATGAATTGAGGAAGAATGTGACTGACTTCACTTTTGTGTTTAAGAAAATAGATCCATGTAATCCTACTAAAATCATCAACAATTGTGAGAAAGTAACTGAAACCATCTACTGAAATTTCAGCAAATGGTCCCCATATGTCAAGGTGAATCAATTCAAAAGATTTACTTGTTTATATAGTAGATAAAGGAAAAGAAAGCCTTTTCTGTTTTGCTAAAGGACATATTGAACATGAAGAGATGCACTTTTTATGTAAAGGAATGAAAGAGAAATCTTTGGAAAGGATTTGATGTTTAACCAAAGAAGGATGTCCCAAGCGTTGGTGCCATAGAGATGAATCCACAGCAGCTACATGGTGAGTTTCTGACTCAGTTAGCCCATCATCCTTCTGCAGAAAATATAGCTTCTGCTTAAGGTATCCCTTTCCAATCTTCAAGTCCTGAATAGGGTCCTGAATAAAACAGTGAGCAGCATCAAAGGTGATGACATATTTAGTATCCTTTAGCAAGGAACTAGCACTTATCAAATTTAGCTGAAAAGATGGCACATAAAGTACATCTTTAAGAACTAAAACAAGTGATTAGATGATTGTTCCTGACTTCTGGATGGCTGTAACAGTACCATCTGGTAATGTTACAGTAGTATTAATGATATTTTGAAAGGATGTAAAGAGAGATGCATTACAGCAAATATGAGATGTGGCTCCTGTATCTATAATCCAGTCAGTGCAATCATGATTTGATTCTGAGACTGAATTGATAAATTCAGAGATAGAGGGGATGGGAAACATACCAGAGTCAGTTATGGTGTTAAGACTTTCGGTTTTGGTATTTTTAACCTGAGTATTTTGAGTATTCTGAAGTTGACCAGCTAGATCTTGTAGCTGTTGGTCATTCAATCTTGATAGGACCCTTGATATTGTTTGAAAATGGTCCTGATTTCCATTAGATTCAGTGATGGCAGGAGCAGTCATGTTGCTTTTTGCTTGAGGATATACAGTTCTGGATCTTGATTGTGCATTGAAGCCAGTTTGCTGTGTAGAGATGTTCTGTTTTGATTCAGTTGATGGAGGAATGCGATATCCAGGAGGATATCCGTGTAACTTGTAACACTTGTTGACTGTGTGTCCATGAAGACCACAGTATGTGCATAAGGGTCGAGTTTTTGACTTTTGTGGACCTGGTTGAATTTCAGATCCATCAGAGTTATGAGAACGATTTGCAGAAGCTTGAAAGATTGCTGTTTCTGGAGTAGCAACAGTTTTCAGCTTCTTTTGATGTTCATGTTGGAGAACCAGGTGAAGAGTTCTCTCAAGATCAGGTAAGGGATCAATCATGATGATTTGTTCTTTGAGAGGTTGATAGACCTCATTGAGTCCTTGAAGGAACTGAATAACAAAATCTCTTTGGAAGATTTCAAGAAGCTCACGATCCAAACCACAATTACATGTCTTGCACTTACAAGTTGGAAGAGGCTTGGCAGCCTTCATTTCTTCAAAAATAGTGATTGCTTTGGTATAGTATGTGTGAACATCCATAGAACCTTGCCTCAGCAACTGCATTTGTTGTGCAATCTCATATAACCTAGGAACATTGCTCTGTTGGAACCGTGTGCACAAGCTTTTCCATATTTCTTCAGCTGTTTTGATGTATAGAAGACTCTGTCCAATCGTTTTAGAAACCGAGTTTATAATCCAAGATCTGACTATATCATTGCATCTTGACCATGTCTTGGAATCAGCATGACCATCAGGAGGTTTTGGTAGAGAACCGTCGACAAAACCTAATGTATTTCTTCCATTCAATGCCATTAGCATCGATTGATGCCAAGAAGTGAAATCTCCATCTCCTGTTAACCGATCTGTTACCAAGAGAAGGCTGGAATGATCTCCTCCAGTTAATGAAAAATGATTTTCGTATGAGTCATGAATGTAGTTTGAGAAGATCCAGGTATAGTAACATCTGTAGGCGTAGGCGTAGTCATTTTGAAGTTTCAAGAATCGAATAGAATCGAAGATGAAAGAATTTGAGGTTTG
>KE152132.1:3203-13814 GCA_000411095.1 Aethionema arabicum | reverse complement strand
CAAAAGCCCGAGCCCGCGTATTTTCAGGGTCGGGTCGGGCTAACCCGCTGGCTTTATCCCGAATTGACATCCCTAAATGATATACAATTTTTTTTAACTAAATATTTTTAATACATAGTTAAAATTTAAAAGCGCAATCATCATAAATTAAAAACAATACAAATTTAGTTGACCTCATAAAAAAATTCAAACTTAAGTTTTTCTAGCCGTTTTAAAATGATATCCTTTTGTTTGTTCTGTAGAAGAAATAATTGAATACCGTTTTAGAACTAAATAGACAAAAATAATATTCTAAGAAATTTAAACATTAAACTGACTAATTAGTTTAATTAAATCAATTTTTACCAATTAGAAATTTAGAATCACACATGGACCGACCAATCACTACAAACAAATTTCGTGTTTTTCTACATTTAACAAAAAAACAAAATTGGTGTCTAGACAGATACGAGGTTAATCCAAATCTAAGCAAGGCTTACGTGCGTTTTTAGAACATTACACTTTACACTAAACTATTCAGATTTAAGATTTGTTTTCCTGAAAGAAGATCTTGAAGACAATGGCAAAAGAATCTCAGAGATGTTCCAGAAACTTCCTTTGTCATAGAGATTCTTTTTAACCACAACGGCTTCTTTTTCAACAACGGATCTTCTGAAGAGTCGTCTCCATTTACTCTCTCTTGGACATTTGAGGTCAGTATTGGTCATGGCCGCAATGGTTACTTTGAGAGCTGCAGAACTTGCTTTTGCCTCACTTATCTTCTCTTGCCAGCTTATGAACTCTCTCCACTTGAATTTCTAACAATAATGAAACAACGAGCAAGCAAAAGCTTTAAACAAAACAGCTTATCATAATCATAAGACAAGTCAAGATCTGAAAATTTTCCAAAAGGGATTATACTATTTTAATCACTAAACTATTTCTATTTGATGAAAAAAACAAAAAAATTTATTATGAAACTGGTTTTTAAGTCCTGAATTTGATAGTCGGGTTTTTATTAGCTTAACAACTAGAGGTTTTTAAACTAAAATCTCAAATTTAAATTTGAAATTATAGTCTAATTAATCTAAATTTAGATTATATTTTTGATATTAAAATTTAATTTTGTGATTAGGATTGGGCATAAAAATCGGAACCGAAGAACCAAACCAAAACCGAACCAAAAAAAGGGTTTGAAACCGAACTAGAACCAGCGTAAAGTACCTACTGGATTTTAAACTCAGGATCCATGGATATCGGATAGTAACCGGAACTGATATCCATTGGGTACCCGAAAATAACCATACTTTTTTTCGAATATTTTTTTTGTTTTTCGGGTATTTTTTTGTTTTTTCGGTATTTTTTTCAATTTTTTGGATATTATTTGGACCTTATTATCAAGTATCCGAACCGAAACTGGAAAGGAACCAAAATCTTCAAAGAACCGAATAACCAAATAACCGAAAGTACTAAACCAAACAGATACCCGAATGTCCAGCATGGTTTGTGATATGGTTAATTTTTATTTAAAATTTCAATTATCAAGGTTTAGAATTTAAAAAGGAGCTGGTTACCAAATGTCAGAGTTTAAAATAACATTTTGGTAGTTGAACGTTGTTTTTACCAAATGAAAATAATTCAGCATCTAAAATATCACGATCCCTTCAAAGTTACCTCATTAGTTGTTGTGTTGGTTAAGCAGAGATTGACATGGTAAGCGAAGAAGCCAGCAAGGAGAAGAGAAACAAGGGCAAGAAACATCATCAAGAGTATCTGAGTGTTGTATGAACTAACTAGCCACTGTTTCAAAGATACCAAAACACAAGCCAATTAAACTACTCATTTCATATGCAAAAGAAGCAACAAGAAGATAAAAAAAATCTGGTTAGGTTTCACTTACCTGTAAAACGTGAGGAGCTAAGCCGCGGAAAGAATTTTCTATACCGTAATAGACTGCAGAGACAGAGAGAAAGAGAGTCAAAGATTTCTACATAATGTTAGCTTTAGATATAGCAAAAGCTGTGAGAAATCAAATTTGGAAGATATCACAAGAGGATAAGGGCATGGTAAAGTTACTTTACTTACCGGTTAAAATATGCAGAATTCGACGTTCTTTTAATTGCCCTGCAAGAATAAGTCCAATAGCCACTGTACCGTACAGGCAAAGAAGGAAATGCCTACAAAGCACACAGCAACAAAAGCATGATGCAGATGCAAGACAAGGTAATCTCCCACATAAATGCAATGAAAATAATATGCAAGTATGTACTCTGTTCTATCATTTTCTTACCATAAAAGAAAAGCCATGAAGTATCTTATATTTCTTTCTCCAATACAGTTATTCTGCAACCAAAATAATAGGAAGTTTGGTGTCAATCAAGAGATGCAACAAACAAGGAATAGAGCTTTTGGGTTGTGTATGTACAAACCATCCACCCACAATGATGATCAAATCTAGCCACACAACGGTTACAGATGCTGCAATGCTTGGATCTAGCCGGTCTAATGTGTTAAAAAATCTGTAAGAAACATAACAATCAACACAAGTTTAAATGAACCTGTTTCTCAGATTACTCACTTTAGGAATTTACATGTTGAACAATCTTTCTCTGAGAATATGATATCATCATACGGGTATGCAGAAATGTATTGTGAAACATTTTGAGTTTTCACAGTCCCTGGATCAGTAAAGCTTGTTAATAGGAACAGTAGGATACCAATACTAACAGCCACAAAGCTTGTATACCTACAAAATCAAGTAGACTTTTTTCAAGACACTATTATGTAAATTACAGGGCATAAAAGGGATTTAAAGAAATGAAAACAGAGAATCATGCCTTACTTGTGAACTTCGCCAACATAATATCCAGGTATATAGATAAAAGAAGATTTAGCAATTAAGAAGTATATTGATCCAATCATCGATAGATATATGATCTGCAAAAGGAGGAAATGCTTTAAGGAAAGTTTATACTTGAAGAAGATCCAAAACATTCACAATTAGTTATGGCTCCAAACTTAAATCTGAAACTTGTTTTCAGTTTATTCGGTTACTCGTTGCTAATGTCTGCAACAGGCCACAACTAATGTCGTTCGTTTAGTTGTTGCTGGCGATCAGCAACAGACAAGACAATGTTATGTTCGTTTAAGTGTCGTTATATCTACGACATGTTTTAATGACCAACGATTTAAAATTCAAATCACTGAAAATTTTAGCATTTAACTCTCTACTGCTGAGTTCTGTTGTCGACTAAGTAACAGGTAAACGAACAGTAACAAAACTCAATGACCAAACTAGAGACAAATAGTTAAACCGTCAACAACAAAACAAACATAAATTTTCGTGTTAGTTGTTCGTTACTGTCTCCGAAACACTAAAAGAAACATGCCCTTTCTCCATATCTTAAAGGACACTACTGCAGGGGCTAACAAGTCAAGCAATACATTTGGATCGTTAACATTCCGAAATCAAAATCTAATCTTCGCCAACGGAATTAGCTTCTTTGATTCCACTACTAATCATATCTAACCACACAAATCCACTAATCACAATTTTGATTTAAATGGATAAACAAATCACCTATTCAGGATCCTGTAAACAAGAAGCATCAGCCATGGCAAATGAATCCTATGAACGTTAAAAAGTCTAATCACAGATTCTCAAAAACAATAACAAAGTAGAGGCAAGCTTGGGATGAAATTCAAAAGAACACAATCCTTATGCTCAGCTAAATCTATAATATAAACATTACGGAATGCTAAAATCACATGATAATAAGAAGAAATACTAACTTGCAGAATAGGATTAGGTCGTTCACAGCAGAAATACACAACAGAGAGAATCACGTCCGTACCCTTGGAACCAAACACAAATCCAACAAATCGCCTGCAACCAAAAGCACAATCAGCAAAATCCAAGAGATAAAACAAAATCGACGGGGGATTAAAGAGAGAGTACAGTAAGTAATCGTAAGCTCCAAAAGCGATGAAGGAGTGTATCCATTGAATAGGTGTGCCATCGAAGATAGGCCAATGACCGCAGAGGAAAGAAACGACCACCGTCAACGTCACTAATCCGTAACACAGTAGAATCCATTGTAGATCCATTTCCGATCGGAGAGGTAAAACTTTCATGGCACGAAATTTCTCCAAACTCTCACTACAGTGTCTCCAGTTATTAGGGATTTTTCAATTTGGGGGAAAATGGGTTACTATTTATAATCAAATCAAAGGGAATCTTCTTGATCAAGTTTTTCTACATTAATTCAAAAAATTTAGATTAACATATATCTTATAATAATTTAGTTAGTTTAACAGAATTTGAGAGTCTAACATAATAATATGTCACTATATGATAAAAAAAAATTAAGTGTTTTGCTACATTGATAAAATATCAAATTTATTGTAAGAAACATATATTTTTGCTTATAATCTTTATTATTAAAAATAATTTATTAATATTAATAAAACTATTGTAACTAATTATGATGATCAATAATTAATTATTGTAAATAAGGTTTGAGGGTTCTGGAATAAATAACTGTCCCGATTATAAAAATGTTATAATTAAAATTATAAATAACTTTCAATTGTTAATCATAATATCTACACTTTTTAACTATAATATTTTGATTTTCTATAATATTAAATTTTTTATGCATTACTAAATTATCTGGATTCACATTAACATTTATATATATTTGGTTCACATAATTTACTAGAATATTTATTAAAAAAAAGCAGATATCATTCTTGAAAGTTTTAAAGTAACTTTCAGAAATTAGATCAAAATAAACCCTAATTAATTCAAGTCTGGTCTAATTGTGAAAAATTAAACCCAAAATCAAGCTTTAAATGTAATATAACATAGAAGTCAAGATACTGTTTAACATTCATAGTTTGCTCAAGAATAAATATAAAGTGTACATTAATTATATTCAATAAAGTCTATACAAAAGTTTTCTAGATATCAGAAGTATTAACAGAATCTTCTATGATTTGTATACAAGATCCAACAGATTCTCCAGAAGCCATAGCCTCTGCAAGCTTAGTTCTTGCTATCTCATGGCGACGCAGTAACATCACTGTATTCAAAACTGACCATCTCACCTGTGAATCTGCTTTCTTCTGTGTAAACCCTAATCCCTTAATCAAACCATCTAACTGATTTCATCAACACAAGAACAAAAAACCCAATTTCAACACAAAACCTATACATTACACAAGAATTAGATGAGAATTTTCTAAAGGGATAAAGAAAAAGAGACCTTACTGATATCAGCAAGCCCACCTTCAGCATAACCATACAGAAGATACTCTGTTGCTACACCAGCAAGAGCAATGCAAGAGAATCTGTTCAATGTCTGATTAAAGAAACAGTTTTTGTTAACCTAAGGATTTCAACAAGGTTTAGGGTTTAATTTGACTGCTATAGAGTGAAGAAACACATACAGTAGCTGAGACTTTCCCACCATTAACCTGCAATTTCAGATTAGGGAAAGTGTTAAGCTTGGATTTGATTTGAGTTTGTGATTCTTTAAAGGTAAAGGGGATTGATTGATCATACTTCTTCGAGGAATTCGTAGTCAACAAAGGCTGTTCCAGCTTGAATATTGAGAAACCCTTCTTTCTGCAAAGCTTGGAGACTTGAGATTGTGTATCCACGAGGAAGAATTCCAACCAAGTAAGCAATCAAGAAATGCCCAGCTTCATGCTACAGTTCATGAAATCTCAGTTCTCAAGATATCTCAAAGTGTTTACAATAAACAGTATTTACTTATCCAAGTTCATGAATAGAAGAAGTCTTACTTGAATAACTCTGTTACGGTATCGTTGACTGAAAGTATGACCAATTGTATCAAGAATCAAGCTCCCAATTCCACCATTAAAAGAGACCTAATTACACAAAAGAGTTGAATCAAAACAAGGAAACTAGATTATTTGTGTGTGTGTGTGTGTGTGTGGTTGATCTAAAATCTGAAATCAGAGGTTTGAATTATACCACATCAAGAGTCCAGAAGAACAAAACTCCAACAGAAAGAAAAAAAAGCTGTTGAGGACTTAAATCAAACACCTTCCAGGCAACAATTCCCCCAAAAACAGCAAAGATCTGAAGGTTTCTTTCAATGGCACCAAGGGTTACATCTGTTGGCGAGAGAAGTGCTACAGCATTAATACCATTCAATTTCAGTTCTTCCAATGTATACAGTCTCTGCGGCACCTAATGAACACACCCAAACAAGGACAAAACCACGAGATAAATCTCATCTTTCTCTTGCAAACTTCCAAAATTAGTTTCTCTAGCCATTGATTACAGATTACAAGCTTGATGAGTACAGGACATACCTGTCTAGCAGCGCCGAAACATTGAAGGCCACCAGGTTTTCCTTGAAGATCTTTAATAAGAGACAAAGCAGCTCTTTCGTTTCCACTTGATAACTCTGAATCCACTTGCTCCAATGCTTGTCTTCTTCTAGATAAGCTTGTTTCAGATGAACCAACCACGCATCTGTGATAGCTATGGAAGAGAAAAGACTTGTGGAGGTTTGGAGATGGAGATAGTCCTAGATTATTGAACAACATAACCATTCAACAACAGAGATTCGTGAAATTAAAGCTGATCTGGATGAGAAATTGCAAGTTTAACACCTGCTAAGATTAAGAATTCATCAAATTGAACACAAAAATTGGAGATTTTGAGCAGCAACGAATATCCACCACTGCTTCTGGATAAATCAATTTTGCTTTTAAGTTTAGTATTTGAATTTTGAATTTTCTCGAAGTTCAAAAAAATCTCAAATGCTTAAGCAATGCGAAAACTCTCGTAAGCCCCCAAAAATTCTCAGATCCTTAAACCCTAATCGGTGATAAATTCAGAGCAATTTTATCTCAATTTTATTGAATTAGATGCTAAAGATCTTCGATTCATAGCTACGGAGACAACATTTGGAGCTCGTTTTTGTTATCTATCGCCAGCTGACGTGGCACAGATTATGCAAATCTGGCGGGAAATTAAGCGGCTTATTAATAAAAAAAGACGCCGAATTTATCGCAGCGTTCCTCGTCTCGTGGCTTGAGCATAATTTGTTTACTGATCAGCCCCGAGTTCGAAGGTGATCACTGCACAAAGATGATGATGATAATGAAATGATGATGATGATAATATACACAATATGAGGTACTCTAAAGTACCTCTCTTTTAACGCCACGTGGCAAATTCTCAACAGTGCCGATCTGATTTTTTTCTCTGTAAAAAAAAGTCTCGAACTTTACTCTCAAATCTGAAGGCTATTTTTTACGGAAACAAACAAGTTTATTAACTTTTTTTTCCGAGAGAAGCAAAGCTACATGTTCGGTACTACAAAAGTAAAAAAACCATATTTGTTTCTGAACAGACATCAGAGACAAGAGTTACGAGTTAAAAAAGCTCAAAAGGTAACTCAAATGGCATTAGAAGTTAAACAAGAAGATAAAAAAAAACTTCAGATTTCAGGTAAACGTTGTTCCGAAAGAGTAATAACATACCCATCTCCAGGTGTGTTTTAACGAATCGAAGCAGCATAAGCAACAGAAGCAGCCATAAAGAGTGTAGTAACAGAAGACACAAGTGTCCAGAAACTCTTCTTCTTCTCTGCATCTTCTACTGAATTTTTCATTGTCTCTACTTCTTTTTTCATTTCCTCAACCATGTTTTCTCTCTTCTTGAATGCGTTCTTGATTGCTTCTACCTCCATAGAGTAGAAGTCGGTTCCTTTTTCTCGCTTCTTGTCGCCTTTTTGATTCTCTGTTCCACAAACTAGAGATGAAACACTCTTTAGCATTGTTAAGCCGCGGGTTGCATTGGTTCCAGCAGATTCTAGTTTGGTTTCTAATACAGCTACACCTCTTTTGAGCTCTGTAATATCCTTTTCGAGGGTACTCTTTTCGTTTTTGAGTGACTTAGCTTGATTCTCTAGCTCTTTCTTCTCTTTAATCAACTTCCCTCGCTCGATCTTGATCTTCTCGAGCTCTTTAATGTTAGATTCAACTGTTTTCTCGAGTTTTACAACTTTTTCGGAGAGAACTACCTGGTTTTTCTTCTCCTCTTTAAGAGTTTTCCCTGCATTGTCTCTTTCAACTTCAACTAGAGCCATGGCATCCTTGATCTCAGTAACTTTGTGGTTAAGTTTCTCACTAGTCTTGGTTTGATCATTGTAATCCTTTTGCAGTTGCTCTGCAACTTGCTTTAGTTCATCAATTTGTTTATTGAGCTCAGTAATCTCAGCCTCCTGTTTAACAGCACGCTCATAAAGATCATTCTTCTCAAGCAACAATTGGTTAACCACTTTCTCCTTGTTAGATGATTGCACAGTTTCCATCTCCATCTGTTTCTGAATCGAGTTTTTCTCCATTAGTAAACTCTCAAGCTCAGAGTCCTTAGTAGCTTTCTCCTTCATTAGTGCATTAATGTGCTCCTCCCTTACTTCTGCTTCCTCCATTGATGAGGCAATGGCCTTTTCTAACCCAATAACCTGACCACGCAAACCCTCCTCTTCCTTTGTCAAACTCTGCACAATCTCATTCAATTTCTCTAGCTTCTTCTCTAGTTCCATGATCTTTTCCTTTTGATCACCATTAACGACCTCTATCTCCTTCTTATAGCTCACAAATCCTTTGATTTCACTCTTCAACTCATCTATTTCCTTAATCCTTCCTTCGAGTTTCTTCTCCAAGTCAGTCTTCTTCTCGTTGACTCTCTCAATCATCTCCTCTCTTTTCCCCTTTTCCTTCACCATTCTCTCGTTTTCAGATTTGAGTTTACCAATTTCTTCTCCTAAGCTCGATTCCTTCATCTTCAAACGAGCTACAGTCTCCTTTAACTGATTCGTCTCCTTACTCTGCAAATCAAACCGATTCTTAATCAAGTCCCTCTCATTACAAACCCTAACCAACTCTTTCTTCTCACTCTCCAGCTTACACAGCATCTCTTCGGCTTCTCTTTTCAAATCACTAGTCTCACTTACTCTATCGTTCTTCTCCTTCACCAATCCGTTGATTCCAACACCTAATTCTCCAACTCGACATTCAAAAAAAGCCATAACCAGTCCCATTTCCAGCTTCAACTCAAGATTCTCGTCACTCGAACGAGAAAACTCATCCTCCAACGCATCCTTCGCTTGTACAAGAGATTCGATCTGATGTCTCTTCTCCATAGTTTGTTTAAGAAGCATCGAGTTAAGAGACTTCAGATTCTGAATCTTCTCCTCCGACGAATCATGGTCCTCCATAGAAGATTGTCTACTGAGTTCCGCGGACTTCTGGTAAGTAACAGGAGCAGTTTCGCTATGGATTTGTTGTCCATTTGAATTTTCATTAGCCTTACGATTCACTTTCTTCCTCGCCATTTTCTGTAGATTCTCACACTGCGAAAACTCAAAGTGGCGGCTAAGGATTTTAGGGTTTGTGTTGGGGATTGCAACGCTCAGGGTTTAACTTTGGTTTTTAAGTGAAGAGAAGCGAGGAAAGAGACAAAATACTATAGACAGAAATTTGGGGGGTAAATTGCAAAATTCAAATATTGGGGCCCAATTTTGTATTTTTTTGGTGGTTTTTTTTTGTTCTTTACTCCTCAGTCCTCTGTCAAAAATTAATTATTTGGCTCATATAATGCTTAAATATGGCAA
Organism: Aethionema arabicum; assembly: GCA_000411095.1. Classification (NCBI taxonomy): domain Eukaryota; kingdom Viridiplantae; phylum Streptophyta; class Magnoliopsida; order Brassicales; family Brassicaceae; genus Aethionema; species Aethionema arabicum. Next base: position 4,173 of record KE152132.1, on the reverse strand, counting down.
ATATAAATTTTTTAATTATATATTTTTGTTTTTGCCAGATTTTTAACTATTTTTAGGTTATTGATATTATGGTAAATAATGATGTGAAAATATGTTATTTGACCGGGAAAATGATCGTTTTATTCCCCAACAATTGATAATGAGCACATTAATTCCTGAACTACTAATTGCTCAATTTTATTCCCCAAATATGCATTGACTGCTCAAAATTATAATTAAAAAGTCAAACGTTAAATATATTAAAACGTCGTTAAGTTTTAATTTGGGGATCTAATTGTCTTTTTCTTCGTAAACACATAAACCTAATATTCTACCTCTTTTCACAAAAACCAAATCAGTCGTCAAAGTGCGACTCGGAGAGAAGATGGTGAGCGCTTTCACCGGAACAAGGGGTAGACCGGAGAAAATCCCTGTGCGGAGGCAGCCGTTGAGCAAGCTTCAACCCGATTCGACAACGACTACGGAAATTGAAAGGTAAAATTCAACTTGCTACAGATTTTGTATGAAATAATTTTGAAAGAAATTGAGTGAATAAGAGTGTTTTCCCAGTTTTGAAACCCAATAAATTAATTTCAGGGCAACCGATGTTGAATCAAACATGGGTGAAGAAATAAGAATTGGTGAAGAAGCAATAACCAATGTGGCTGAAAATTGTGAAATACAAACGTCTTGTGAAGAAAAAGCAAGTGAAAAAACTGGGAACAGAAAAGAAAATGTGGACTCTAGTGATAATACATCTATTGATGGAGATGATTGTGGAGTCATCGATGAAGATGGAGCTGAATATCAAGAGTTTGAGCCATCTTTGAGGGAAAGGGAGAATGATGATGGTGCTTTTTTTGGTGTAGAACTAAGTGAAGATGGTCATTTTGTGGAAGCCGGCTATGAAGATGTAACTGCAGATTACGATTATGATGACATAAGCCATGATATGTGGGATGATGAGTACATTCCAGATCCATTATCAGAT